>OU343035.1:4264120-4348839 GCA_910593735.2 Ectemnius lituratus
ATACGCCCGTCCTCGACACCGATCGATATCGACCGGCGCGGCGGCATCGAGAGATCGAGAGCGTAAGGCGGCAACGTAACACTGGGCAAAATTTTGGTAACGCCGGAAGCGAGTCACTTTGCGAGCGACCACCGTGAGCGTATCAGTGCGAGTATGAGTAAGCGAGTAAGGAGCAGTTTCGAGAAGCGACTTAGGAGTTGTGCGATCGTAGAAGGTGAGCCCAGTGTAATTACCTGCCTGCCTATAAGTATCTGTAGGTCTCGGTGCCGGCCGTTTACGCTCCTGTAGAGGCAGCCCTAGTGCGAGTGACCATCGGTCACTAGGCGGCTACTTCCTTGGCGCGACTCTTCAAGTCGCCGCAAAGTCCCAGGTTCCATTTCGAGCTATAGATTGTAAGGCGTACGAAAGCCAGGAGCGTCACGGCCGTCCACCCCGGACGGTAGTTTTTGGGAATTCGACCGGTCTTTGGGTTTTTCGGCTCCATGGCTATCCGTCCACGATCACGTAACATCGTGGCGAGCAGCTCCGCTGCAGAAACGATTTCTATTTGCAATTTCGAACTGGCGTGTCCGAGCCTTACGATATAGCGAGCGCACGGCGAGCGCAACAAGGCCGGGTGAACATTAAATTGTAAAGCGGCTACAGGAAAGCCGAGGGTCCTAACGCCGACCGTTCGGACGCGAGCGCGAGGGCAGTAGGGTTTCTGGCCGTCCCGGCCCAATAGACATCTGCGCCACCCATCCGCGTGGGTTCCTCTGCTTCTTTCTCCCCGACATCCAGACTCCGCCACTCTACCTTCCACCCGAGCCAGCCAGGGGGACACCAGCGAGTGCCGCCGAGCTCGAGAGGTCAACCAGGAGGACACCATCCGGGCGAGGGAACTTAAAACATAGAAATTTGGCTCTGCCTAGGGCCTGGCGCCCAACCGATTCCCTTCGCGCCTTTCAGGTGACCTCGGAGGAGCCTCGGCGTAGTTGGAGCGCGGCCACCGGAGCCGGCGCGGAACGCAGCCCGGGGAAAACGCTTACACTACGAAGGCTGTACCTTACGCCAGACCTTAGGAGGCCAAGGGCGAGGACCTAGTTAGGAGAAATAAGGTACGCCTCACGCAGTTCTGCTGTCCGCCATTATAATTGTTATCCCTGTGTCGATTTCCCGTGATTTCACACTTAGTCGTATTGTATGTTAGGGCCCTCAACCCGTTGTTAGTAGCTCTACCTTCCTTGGGGCGACTCGTCGAGTCGTTTCTAAGTCCGGCGTTTTGCGGGCGATCGTTCACCACACACACGCGGCTCGGCCGCCACTACGGACTCGCCACCTGTTGTCTATCACGCACGTAGACAAAGCGAGCGTTTGCCTTCCATTGTCCGATATCATCGCCGCGCGTATTTGATATTCGTGTAGTTCAATCTTCGTAGCTCTTCGAGAGCCACTCTTATTCTACACCTTCGCCTCTCCTTCGGGATGTTACATATTCATCCTCTCGGACTACTTTTCTTAACATTATTTCATACGTAGATTCAATAATTATAACTCGCTAGCTTCCTACATAGAATATTCCTGCGTATTTTTCGAGCCGTAAAACTGTGACTTCGACTCCTTTCGTTCCGTCTTATCTCTAGTGTTTATAGCTTTCTAGTAGGGGAGCAACGCAGCGTGCCCTTGGTGCATCTGTGTAGTTCCTTAGAACTCAAGCATGGTCAGACTCTTGGCGCCCTACACTCCCACCATACCCCCTTTTCACTGGGTTTTCGGGTATTTAAGCCCTAAATTCTAGTGGAAAGCGGGGGGAATCAGTTCCGAACTCTCATCGACAGCGAAGCTCTGTCACTCGGACCAGCGAAGAACATCGTAGTAGATCGAGCATTAGTCTCCTTCGAAACCAGTCAATATTACCGTACGTACATCGTGTCATATCGCGATCGTTAGGCAAGTCACAGTTCTTTCGTCAGTTTCTCCCCCGTTCAATATCGTAACGTAATACGAACTCAGTTTAAGTATATTGTAACAACATTTCACTTCCGCTGAACCTCTCATTATTATATTTTTGTATTGTATTTTCATTCAGAATATATTGATCACTGTTTTAGTTTTTATTAAGGAAATCATTGCTTCTTTATTGGAATTCCTGTTCAGTCATCCTTGATTTAAATAAGCACATATAAGGAAAAGAATAATAAAAGATCCCACGAGGATACACTTTTACCGCTCAAGGTGTACCCGGCGAGCAATAGTAAGGTTTAACTTTAGCCTAGGGCATTCTTTCATGATCAATGAGCAGGATTGAGTCTGGTTAAGGTGAAATAGCCCGTAGCACGATCCCAAGACCTGTTCTGAGCTACTGAAAGTAACTAGCCATTCTTTTAATTAACAAGGTCCAGTCTTGAGTCTGGTTAAGGTGAAATAGCCCTTAGCACGATCCCAAGTTCTGTTCTGAGTTATTTGGAAGTAACTAGTATAAAGGGGTAAACAGAAGAATAGGGACCTGAGTCTGGTTAAGGTGAAATAGCCCTTAGCACGATCCCAGGATTGATATAGGGCCGATTGGGAACTAGAAGACTCGAGTCTGGCAAAGGTGAAATAGCCCTTTGCACGATCTCAGAGCATATTTAGGACTCGCGAAGCCTGGCTCGTAACAGGGAAAGCACTCAACTCGCGAATATTCACCGTTCCTCACGCCGTGGATAGATTGTGCATTGGCTCTCGTAGCCTAGGTTTGAACGCGCGCTAGCTCAAGCTGGTTAGGTGTAATTAGATTTAAGGCCGTATCGCCGGCCGCATCGGGGTGAATAAAAGGCTGTTAGATTCTAACTCGTGTCGCGTGAGTTTCCTGCCTCGCGGCTAGGTCCTGATTTCCTTAGATCCCCGCCCTCCCCGAACCTGAGCAACCAGCCAGGCGTCAGTTACTCCACTCCCCCGTTGAGTCTCGCTCCTTCCCGAATTCGCGACAGAGAGATAATTGAGGAGAGAAGAAAATCGGCCTCTGGTAGGAGACCTGGCGCCCAGAAAATACTAGAGTAGTGCGGGCGAATTCCGGGAAAAGCGAACTTGTCGCAGTTTTGCCCTGCAGGGCGACCGCCCTCGCGACAGACGATCCATGGCTAGTCCAGGAATTTTCTTGCCGAATATCGACCGACTATCCGATCGCACAACGCGTTTCCATGCTGTGGGGTTAGATCGTACAGGGGTCCTCGTAGCCTAAGATTAAGAGCACGTTAGCTCGGTCTGCTTTAGGCTATTTAGTTTTCTAACACCGTCGGTCTCGTCCGAATTACATAAACGGGGCAACTGTCATTCAACAGAAAGTCGTGTTTTCGGGAAGTCAGTTAACCTGCCCTAGTGTGCCATTCCTGGCCTCCCTTGTTCCCAGCCCCTCTCCCCTTACCGAAGCAACCATGTCCGGTGAGCACCTGGCACAGACGGTACGTAACACCCCCGAAATCCCTATCCGCCCAGCACTGGAGTCCTCTCAGGGGCCAACTTTACAGCTCCCAACAGTAACATTCGTAGCTGTGAAATGTAAAAATTAAAAGAACAGCTAAACATTGTCTCAATAGATAATGCCGGCGACTCCACTTCGCGTTGTTTTCGATAGCCCATGTCTGTAGGTAACACGATCGCGCGTTCGAAAAACTTGTAGTTAGCGTCGGTAATTACCGACCAGCCGAATCTCTGGCCGAAAAGTGACGTGCCTAGCCTAGCCCCTTGATATATATTTAGTAACGTTTCAGTCGACAGGAATTGAGCTCATTCTTTTTAACACTACGAGCTCTCTACATGTAGAAATCTGTTAGCTTTTTCTATATGTTTCTTTGTTCCGACTTGGCGTGAAAATTACTGAACCGATTTCAATGGAATTACACTGTGTGTATTATAATGCTATCACCTCAGAAAGCGGGGAATACAGGACAAATAAAATGATAAAAATTGCTGTTGTTACATTCGTCGGGAGTCATCGGGTACTATACTCCCCGAACTCGCGAATCGGGCGACTGAAATTCATGCTTCTGTTTTATTAATATTGAAATTACAGTAACTGAGGAAACACACTAAAAACCTTCACGTGAAATTTGAACAAGAGTCGAGCATTTTCGACGCGAGCAGAGCAATACTTTGCTTGGTAAAGAATTGGTATAACGAGCAAAGACATATCTGCGGATGACAGCACAACACTTGTGATCATACAGTAATGCCAAGTTTAATCCTTCAAAGCCTCGGAGAAGAAGCTATCATATAAAGAAACCCTGGTGAAGACATCAGGTTTACCCTGAGCACATGGAGCTATCCAAGAAACAATACCAACGGGAAGGCCCTTGTAGACAAGTGGGCCGCCGCTGTCACTCTGTAGACAGAGAAATAACGAGTATCAACAACGTATGGAAAATTGCATCAAACAATATTTATCATACTGAGAGTACGCGAAACTCACCGTGCAAGCACCGATTCCAGGAACCTGAATAGTGCAAAGCTGAGTGTCGACAATACGAATGTTGGTGTGGGCTCTTTGGCACTCTTCATTGGTAATGTGGTAAACGTAGGCCTTTTGCAGATTGTTGGGATACGCTCCATGAGCCTGAAGTTTGCCCCATCCAGACACAATGAGAGAAGCGTTTACTGGTGGGTCAGAGGTTGCAAGAGAAATAGGTTTCTGATTTTCGTTGAATTCAATGGGCTCGGTGAGCTGGAATTCACAAATTAATGATTTCGTTAATATCGGTTTTGAGGTACACGAGGATACAACACATTTCTATGGAAATAAACTGACGATAGCTTACGGTAATGACAGCAGCGTCGTGAACCCAGGACTGATCTTTCTCCTTCCTGTATTCGGGATGGATGCGAATGCTCTTGACAGTGTACACTTTCTTTTCTGGTGAGTCAAGTTTGACGACTCCGCTCTCTACACGGAAGTTCTTCAATGATGCCTCTACGAGTCTGTCAACACAATGAGCGGCGGTGACGATGTGTTTGTTCGACACGATGCTTCCACCACATACGTGCAAGCCGAAATAATTGAGGGACACGTGGTACGGAAATTCACCAGGACTGGCATCGGAACCGCCGACAATTCTCTGAGGTTCATGGAAGTACGCCTCTGCGAAATATGCAAATTGAATACTAATTTATTCAACAATAGGAATATGCTTTTAAGATCTGTCAAGCTACTGAAGGGTAACTAAACACTAAAAATGTTTGACTCTCGAAGGCGAGTTCAAGAATGAAGAGGTAAGCCATCCCGACGAACATCTTGATCATTATAATATCAAGGGTCCAGCGGTTATGCAATTATTGACCTTCGTTTGTCTCATATACGGAACCTTTGTGAAACTAATCTATACCTGAACGGCATTTTAATTGAATGCAAATTCCCTTCACTCGTATCACTCATATGTTCATTAATCAAACAAAGACTAGACTGTCCCACCACTGCTACCGTTTCCCTCGATAAACGTTAAGATGAATTTTCTTTTATTCGTATGTAGTTCTAGCGACTTCAAAAAGGAGGAGGTACTCCATTCGATCGCTATATTATTTTTTTATGTTTGCCCAGCGATAGCCTTGTAACGGATGATCCAATGAGGAAGAAATTTTTGCCAACTTGTAGAGAAAGTTTTCGCGGTACTCTCACTTATATAAATTTCGGAATGTACAAGCTTTTCTGCAACAAATTCCGCTCCATTTGTTCCTCCACAACTAGTAGACCAGTGCATCGACCAAGATCTGCTATACTAAACTTTCCTACACTAAAAAGCATAAAATAAAATATATATGTTTTAAAAAATGTGGCCGACCTCTAAAACCTACCAGCATCATAGAGCGCTGAAAAGTAAAAAATAATTTGCTTATTTCATGTTTGCAGAAATTTAGACTCATAAATAATAGAATTAATGTCGGGAATGGTTGTCAAAATCGCAACGGTTTTCAAATCGCACCTCTCCATTTAAAAGGTCTAAAATATACGATTTTGGCAACTTTCTCCCATTAAGACTAAATATATTGTAACTTTTCGGACTCAGCGCAAACATAAGTGAAGTATTAAAAAAGTCAAGGAAGACCTCAAACTGAAATCTGTTCTAAGTTTCTGTTTCTGACTTCTGTGCTGTCTGAGAATACTCGTGGTCTCTATTGTGACGTTATCTTTGGCATACGTCACAAAAGCCAACTTCCCCACGTTGAAATCTAGCGCTACGATAGAGCAAGGAAATATCGTCTCAAATAAAGAGCCTCGGAAGATCTAGAATCAATCCTAATTTCTGCCAAATTCGTTCGAGCCAATAAGGGAACGGCAAGCCAGGGGCGACAAACCACCCACAGCACCCGAAGTCACCAAATCTGCCAGCCCAGAGGAATTCGGCTCGACCAGGATGAACATTAAGGGATCAGCAGTCTCCGAAAGTTTCCGACGACAACTGGTCACCGTGGGAGGAAACTGGCTAGTGAGGCAGGCGACCCCGAGGTACCCAGCAACGTGGGAGGCCGACCGATTATCGTCTCGACGGAGCGGGGTTGGTGCATAGTTGGGCCCTGGCGTCGTTCGTCCGAGGGCACAGCAAGCCCTGAGCACGAGGTAGGACCCGGCGAGCAATAAGAAATCGATTTCAGGAATAAAGACGGCTAGGCGAACGTTAGGGAAGAGCGCGCAGAATTTGGACTTTTCAGCTGACTATCGAAGCGAGCGGACACCTAGCGAGCGAACAGCGCCCAAAGCGAATTACTATTACAAAGGAAGAAAGGAAATGCTAACGATCCTCCAGATCCCGCACTAGCGACTCGCGCTCAGGAAAATATTAGCGGCAAGCGAACACCTTCCACTCCGGCATTTTGTGAGGGACCAACTTGTTTGTGGAATCCCAGCTAGAAATTTATTGCTTCTCGGCTCTTCTGGCCTTTCGCTGTCATCGACTGTATGCTTCTGTCTCAATCTGTTTTCTAGATCTTATCTTTGATATTCTGAATCTTTTCTGTACTACATGCCTGTAAACTGAGATGTTCCTGCGGGCTGACGAAGTCAGCCAAGCGTCAATCATTATAACATTCCGTAGATTTCAAACCATCGCGAATTCGTTAACGTCTGTCCACTGCGTAGAGCTATCAAACATCCAAATGTAAATTCGACTTCCACTAACTCGAAGCCACGTGCTTCGCCCGAGGTTGCTGATGAACACGTCGAGCGAAGAATTCTTTGTTTTTAGCTCAATCCTAGCTTGTTCACTCGTGTCGAACCTACGTGCTCTCCTTGTTATTCCTGTCTAGACGAAACACACGTTACGCCGTCTCGGGAGATTCTCTGTTGCCGTCTCTTTTGCGATTCGCGTATTTTGTGTGACATCTTCGATGTCTATTGGCTTGGAATCTCTCGGGTCGAAGTATCGAGAAAAGTAGCAGTGTGAGGGAATTAACAAAATAGAATGTTTAGCATTTCAATTATCGAACTAAAAGGTGAAGTCAATCATAATTCCTTCCTCATTATTCTTGAGTGTATTTCGCTGCTATCGAGGTTCGAGAATAATTCATTTATTTTCTCTGATAATATATAATTATATGATTATTATGTGGAATAAATCAAATAAATAGATAAAGATTCTTTACTTAAGATTCTTGATGAACAGTAATTCTACATTTACAACATTTTACTGGTGAAGAAGAATTTTGTTATTTTTGCAGTTTATTAAATTAAAGCAACCTGTACGGTATATATATAATTTCTTAAGTTGACTCATATCTACTTGCTGGTTATTTGGGAACAAAAACCCTAACAAGCTGATTATTGCGCAAAACAAGTTTTATTTAAACACATAGTGAACACAGTTCTTGACATTCTCATTTAATCCGACGGTATTGCTTCCGCGGATATTGCACTGTATATTCAGAAAAAGAAATAACAAGAGCATAAGGACATGCACTCATGCACACGACACATCAGGGACTGACGGACAAAGGAGAGCGCAGCTCGCCCAGGGACCTGTACGGGTCCAACGCACGTGCACCCGACTGTTGCGCACGAGCACCATTCTCCAACACTCCTCCTCAATACCGGTCGGAGTCAATCTTCTTCAAAAAAAAGTCCTTTGAGAGATCATCTTTGGTATACATTAATCCAGTTAATGGCCACAGTTGTCTGACCCTTGTAGCTCTAAGTGGTTTGGTCAGAATATCCGCCATATTCTCTTCCGTGCTTACATATTGCAGCACCAGTTCTTGTTTCTCAATCATATCTCGAACAAAATGATATTTAGTGTCTATATGTTTTGTTCGATTGCTGAATTGTCTTATTTCGGATAATTTGATACAGCTTTGATTGTCGGTGTAGATAGTGACTGGGTCATTGCTGCTGTTACCGAATTCCGCGTGGACTCTTCTCAGCCATATCGCTTCTTGACTTGCTTCCCAGAGAGCTACATATTCAGCTTCTGTTGATGACAGTGATACACAGCCCTGTTTCCTAGAGGCCCAGGCAACAGTTCCCCCGTTCAGCATGAAGATATACCCACTGTTTGATTTCCGATCGGCCCTCTGTTCTGCCCAGCTTGCATCCGAATACCCGATTAACTTTGAATTTTTCTTTATGTTACTCAGGTACAACTTCAGAGAGTCCTCTTTAAATACTTGAGTATTCTTTTGACCTGATTTAGGCCACATTGCGTCGGCTTACTTAATTTCTGACTCAATATGGCCACACTTGCAGCTATATCAGGCCGTGTGTTGGTTGATACATATAATAGTTGACCAATTAGTTGCTGGTACTCGGCATTATTCTCCAATACTCGTTAATCCATTATTCTGTAATATGCAATATTTTTGCGTCCATTAGTCCAGCTTCCGCTATCACCTTGTTAATGTAGTTTGCTTGATTTATCGAATAATCACCATCGCTGTCCTTTTTCACTTTAAATCCCAGGAAATGTTTTATATTGCCAAGGTCCTTTATTTCAAATTTTTGCTTGACATTCCTTATGATTTGACAGATTTCTTACTCCGTCTTACTAGTTATAATTAAATCATCAACGTATATCAATATGTAACAAGGACTTATACTCCCTGCTTTTATATACAGGCACTTATCGTGCTCGCTTTGCCTACACCCGGCATGGATGAGCACGTTATGTATGGCCATATTCCAGGATCTGGCTGCTTGGTTTAAACCATACAGCCCCTTTTTCAACATGCATACTTTATTTCCCTTTGCAAACTATGGTGGTTGCTTCATATACAGCTCCTCCTCAATCTTCCCATTAAGGAAAGCTGTTTTATCTCATAATTTTTGACGATTAAATTCTGCTTTCCTGCTCCACTAATCAAGATCCTAAATGTGTTCTGTCGCACGACAGGTGCGAAAACTTCATCATAGTCAGTTCCATATTTCTGACCAAAGCCTTGCGCCACAAGGCGCGCTTTGTGTCTGAACACATGACCATCAACGTCCTTCTTTAGTTTGTACACCCACTTGCAACCTATTGCTTTCTTCCCGGATGGCAAATCGACAAGCTCCCATGTATTATTCTTCTTAATCGATTCGATTTCCTCTTTTATAGCTTGAATCCATTGTGCCTTACTGCTGCTCACAAGGACTTCTTGAAGGTTCTTTGGTTCATCTTTGGCTTCGTTGCTTGATCTATAATACATCATATGAAAGTCTTGAAATCTCTCCGGTGGTTTCCCAATATTTGCTCTACTCGATCTTCTTGGGGTTGCGGGTTGCTGATAGTCTTCAGGTTCTGCTGCTGAGGCGAAACCATCTTCTTCTCCGGTGCTTGAATCAATTCTCTCGTCCCTTTTTATTTCAACCTCTTCTTCTATGGCATCTTGAGACGCTTCTGTTGACTCTATGTCTATACGTGCATTTTTGTTGGGCTCGTCATTAATAAATTTAACATCTCTGCAAATTATTACACTTTGCCTACTCGTATCTGTCAACCGATAGCCCTTACAGTTTTCGTCATATCCAACAAACTTCAATTTGATACTTCTGCTGTCCAGCTTCCTTCGCTTCTGATCTGGTATCCATGCATACACATTGGATCCAAAGGCATGTAATCCACACATGTTGGGCATTGTCCCAGTCCACAGCTCAAATGGTGTTGCGTCAGTTGTATGAGTTATTAGCCTATTCTGTATATAGGTGGCAGTATTAACTGCTTCTGCCCAATAACATTTCTCAAACCCTGACTCGTCCAACATTGTTCTGTCTGCTTCCATCAGAGTGCGATTCTTGCGTTCAGCAATCCCGTTCTGCTGCGGTGAGTATGTGACGGTGTATTGCATTTGAATTCCTTGACTCTTCAAATAGTTATGTACATACATCGCTCCTGGTGATTTTGGGTTTGTGTCCGAATTTATTTTCCACAAGTTTTATAAATTCAACAAGCTTACTGACTGCTTCCGACTTACATTTCATGAAAGAAATGGTTGAGAATCTGGTTCTCTCAACAATAAAGCTGATAAAATATCTGTTCCCTGGTATGGACGCAGTTTGCATTGGACCACAAACATCTGTTACTATCGTATCCAACTTTCTTTCAGCGGGTTGTAGTGATTGTTTTTGAAAGCATATACATGACATTTTTCCTCTCAAGCAGGCCTCACATTTGTCCTTGCACTTACAGTTAATTATGTCCACACCATACTTGGCCATTTTCTTTAAGTCTGCAAGGTTCTTATCTGCTAGTCTACGATGCCACTCATGAATGCAATGTTTCTCACGTACATGTTGTGCAAGGTATGTCCATTGTATGTCATATTCCAACATGAATAGTCCATTACATATGTTTCCATGGGCTACTATGTTATTATTCCTAAGGATTGTCCATTCGCTATCTTCGAATCTGAGTGCCAATCCCTTTTCCGTGAGTTTCTTGACAGAGAGTAGATTACCTTTAATCTGAGGTACGTATAGCACATCTTTCATAATGATCTTGTGTTCCTTTCCATTGCAATTTGCGTCCATTTCAATGGTGCCCTTTCCTTCGGATCTGATTTTCCATCCATCACCAACCATGACTTCCTCCCGTATACTAGGATCTAGTTGCTTAAATAAACACTTATTATTACTTATGTGACTTACAGCCCCTGAGTCAATATACCATCCACTACTGCAGTTTCCATTTCTGACTGTGAATGCGATATGTGTGTCTTTGCATGTTCCTCCTTTTTTCATGTGACCTTTATTTGTTCTTGATTTCAGCCATACCTTGTATTTCTCGCAATTTGACTTAAAGTGCCCTTTGTCCTTGCAGAAATGACATCTAAACTTGGTCAGGTCCTTACTATATTGTTGTTTTGTTGCTCTTCTGCCGACAACTGTTGTTTTTAACGCAGTAACAACGTTTTCGGATTGCAACTTCTGGTTTTGTTTTTCCGACTCTTCCAATAGTTTGGACCATACTGCTTCAAGTGAGAGCGACTTTTCGTCACGTGCTTCTAGTGCTATTATAAGCGTATCATAGTCTTCATTCGCATCCCGAAGAAGAACAGTCTCCGCGCCCGACTGTTGCGCACGAGCACCATTCTCCAACAGTACTTTATTTCCCACCAATAATGTTCTAATAATTTCCACGAAGGCAGCCATGTAGAGTGTTACATACTCATCCTTATTGGACTACTTTTCTTAGCTTTATTTCCTGCGTCTTTTTCCAGCCTTAAAACTGTGACTTCGACTCTTTTGTTCCGTCTTATCTCTAGTTTTAATGGGTTCCCGGTAGAGGAGCAACGCAACGTGCACTCGGTGCATCCCTTTAATTCCTAGAACTCAAGCATAGTCAGACCCTTGGCGCCCTATACTCCCACTATACCCCCTTTTCACTGGGTTTTCGGGTATTTAAGCCCTAAATTCTAGTGGAAAGCGGGGGAATCAGTTCCGAACTCTCATCGATACCAGAGCTCTGTCACTCGGACCAGCGAAGAACACCGTAGTAGATCGAGCAGTAGCCTCCTTCGAAGCAGTTAATATTACCGTACGCACATCGTGTCACATCGCGATCGTTAGGGAAGTCACAGTTCTTTCGTTAGTTTCTCCCCCGTTCAATATCGTAACGTAATACGAACTCAGTTTAAGTATATTGTAACAACATTTCATAACCACTGAAACTCTCATTTTATATTTTTGTATTGTGTTGTTGCGCCCGAGCCCAAAGCTGGCTCTCGGATTGCACAAACTAGCTACATCGTCAAATCCTTTCTTCGAGAGGATAATGCAGTGTCCAAAGTCCATGATACATTATGATATCAATAACGAGCGTCTAGCCACTAAGTCACGTTTAGCAACGAGGCACTGAGTCGCTTTGCCTAATCAGCGCCTCGTGCCAAGGCAACGCCTGCCTCGAACAAAACCATCAACCGAAGTCCCAAACGGGGACTCGCGATCCAGATTTCGATCAGAACACATCAGTGCGTATCAGCGAGCTACTCTGTACCTCTTGTCAGTTCTTTGATTATACTTTATCAATAAACCTTAAGTTTTGGGTTTAATCCCGGTGGATTCCAATCCTTTAAACGCTACGAGCCTGACTTCCTCCGATCTCGCTACCCGCTCTGTGCCGTCACCACGCAGGGCACAACAGTGTTTTCATCTTGAATATATTGAACATTGTTTCAGTTTTCATTGAGAAAATCACTGTCTCTTCATTACAAATTCCTGTTTAGTCAACCTTGATTCAAATAACCACATTAAGGAAAAGAATAATAAAAGATTCCACGAGAATACACTTTTACCGCTCAAGGTGTATCCGGCGAGCAATAGTAAGGTTTAACCTTAGCCTAATGCATTCTTTCATGATCAATGAGCAGGATTGAATCTAGTTAAGGTGAAATAGCCCTTAGCACGCTCTTAGAACATATTTAGGACTCGCGAAGCCTGGCTCGTAACAGAACCAAACAAAGACGGAAGAAGAAATCCTATTGAACACTGTTTTTTTTTGTTTTTTTTGTCTTTTGTATGTCTAAACAGTTATTTTATGTTGGAACGGAACATCTAGCGCACCGCCCCTGGAAGTTCCAGAAGATTGGGAAGGCGGCGTAGAGCGGGGAGCACGCGGCTCCACGCTCCGATCCGAGCAACCGCGCGCGTAGAAACTGCGTTGTTGATTACGGTGACAGCGGCTTGGCGTACATAGCAACGCCTCCGTATAAGAATCGCGATCGTAGACGCGCTCGCCCTATTCCTGCTGAATTCCCTTGGAAGAGGACGAGGTAAGACCATCGGCCGCCCAAAAGAATTAGGAGAGGACGAAGCTCTGCTCTCGACCGCCTAACACCACAGGAGAGTACAGAGGTTGTTCCTGGACGCCTCAAGAATGGAGAGAACGGCTGAGAAAGCCGGCCGCCTTCCAAAGGAAAGTACAGAACGACTTCTTGGACGTCTGCCTACGATGAGAGAGTACGGAGGTTACTCCTGGACGCCCTGAGGATAGCAGAAAACGGCTGAGAAAGCTGGTCGCCTATCCGAATGGGAGAGTACGGGAGAACTACCTGAACGCCCGCTTTGACCCGAATAAATACCCTACGATGGGGAGAGTTCGGTTAGGAAAGCCGGACGCCCGATCGCAGCTGATGGGAGAGTTCGGCTATGAAAGCCGAATGCCCAGAATTGTTATTACCAATGTCATTGCTAGGACCGCGGATTAGACTCGCTAAACATGTCGAGTCAATGTTTGGAAACATACATAAATCCAGTAACACTTCCTCTCCTTCAATAAATCCAATTTTGTGTTCTCTCCTCAGATCCTCTGTCAAAAGAATTTATTCCTCGCATTCCTGATTACCCGTAACTGCACGTTACAATGTATACTTTATACGGACCTATATGAATATGATTGAATATATATAGAATTGTAAGTTCGACCAGAAGTCTTCGTAAATCGTCTGGCGAGAATTATGACAAACAAATAAAATTACTACAAGAAATTCATCAGCAATAATTTTACAATACCTATTAAGCTTACGCTATTTTTAATAATTATACACTAACTAAGATGGCACTAAAAAAGTAGGTGTGATATATTTACGTACGACTTTCATCGGCGTCCTCTGCGGCGACATACTGCAACGCCACACACCAGACTGCGAGCAGAAGGAGAACAGTTGCGCGGGTATTCATCTTTCTGCGCGGTATTTCGAGAAAATGCTCGATTCCGGCATTGTGTTCATTTTAAATACTGAATCGGGACACGGTCTAGGAAATCCCCGATGCCAAGACCGACTGTAGACAAGGCCGTGACGTTTGTCACAATAAAATTATCATTGCTGCACGTGTCACGATTAGTCAACAGCGGGAAAGTCTTGCGGGAAGAAACCTTGGCATCAATAATGCGCCATTAACCTTCATCGAATTTCAGCATTGCGCATGATTTTATCGGTGAGAGGCGAACAAATCCTCGGCATGATAACGACTTAATTTGATCCTGAATATCCTGACGCCTTTTTGAATATTTCGTTATTTTCTTGGATAACCAGTTATTTCAATGGCGGAAGCGGAAGTCGTGCAATCTTCGAATTACGACCATTTAAAAGTGATTTGTGC
The DNA here is from genome assembly GCA_910593735.2 of Ectemnius lituratus. Lineage (NCBI taxonomy): Eukaryota > Metazoa > Arthropoda > Insecta > Hymenoptera > Crabronidae > Ectemnius > Ectemnius lituratus. Next base: position 4,278,636 of record OU343035.1, read on the forward strand.
ATGTACCTTTTGATAACTTGTTTTAGGGGCTATTATTTTAGAAGATAATTCATTTTAATAGCAAGTCAATGTATTGTAACGGTCCTGCGTGTCCTACATGCACGCTGCTCGCTTGTTCGTCATAAGAGTTACATCATTGAGACTATCTGAAGGGTGATCACCTGAACTACCCTTGACTATCACTATCAACTTGGTATCATTTTATCAAACAAGTCTATCCCGAGATTCCGAACTGTGCAGATGTCCTTACATCCGCTACTAATAAATCTGTGTCGTCCCTTTTCGCATCCCAAGTTCCTATTTTTCTGTTATTACACGTTCCGCGGATGTCACCCGCAACAGTATGTTATGCAAATTCGAATTTATGGAAGGAAAAATGCGTGAAAAAACTACATGAATTTAGAATTCAGATATAAACTATTCAAAAATATTGTTAAAATCATTACATTTGTATGCGGAAGGTAATGAAAATTGATAGTTGCATAAAATTTCACAGCACGATTGGTGAGTCCAATTTTATATTAAATGCAGTATCATCGTTAGTAAAATTATGCATTTCTAAATTTTAACACTTTTTGACACTTAATTGTCCGACTAAATTTAATAACAAATTCGATTGAATTTCAAATAAAGTCATGTCAAGTTGACATACAGTCGGGGACAAAAGTAAGTGGACAAATAGTAGAAATGGTATTGGTAAAAGTTTACCTGAATAATATTATTATTATACACTCCATTTGTTTAGTTTCAGTCTTTATATTACATAAATTTACAACCAGCATTTGACAGCATTAGTAAAGATTACATCGAGAATGTTGTAAATACTATGGCACGATATTTGGAGGCAGTAACTCTATCAAAGGGAAGCAACACCAAGTACAAACAATCCACTTATCTTTCTTCCTATACATATAGATAATTGGCTGACTTATTCGCCAAACATATTTCACTTATACTCCTATGTAATTAATAATTATGATTATTACATAAGAAAAACAATTTAGGTTTATAACAAAAATATTCTTGCGTGTAAACTCTTATCATAACCATATCTATTAATCGTCCACCTACTTTTCTCCCCGTCTGTATGTATAAGTAACAATAATATCCAGAAAATTACCAAACATCACATTAATCAACAAATTCTATGCTAATTGCAGAAATGCTTAATAAATGGTTAATATCAATTATCATTATTCAATGTTGACTGATTCCACGTGTGTTCTTTTTTTCTTAATTAATCCATCGACAAAGCCATGTATGAAAAACAGCTACCAACATTACATTCAGTTATGGTTGATCGAACGAAATGACTCTGACCTTATCGTTAGCGAGTCAACTAATAAAAGTAAAAGAATACGTGGCGGGAAGAATTAAACATTAAGTTCCGTAAATTAGGAACTTCCCAAAAAACATTAAAATGTATAAAAGTAGTAGTTTAGTATTATATAAAAGATAGCTTTTCTGGTATTAGATTTTCCCCAAAAAATATATGTAGACGTTACGGGCAATGTGTTTAATGTGGGCATTTTGTAAAATGACCAGGCATTCTGTAGAATGTTCAATTTTGTGGGCAATGTATATAATGGGCAGGTATTTCACAAATGGTCCGGATATTTTATATAATGTCTACAGTTTGTTGGGCAGTGTGTTGAATCCATAGCTGATATTTTTTTATCTTCATTTATTATCGCTTTCATTCTGCCTGTTACGACCTAAACTTGGTATTTTCATAATACCAGCAGATGTAGTCTAAAATAATTCCTTTATATTTTCCTAATCTGTTAATTATTGAACTTAAATTTTCTATGCGGAACCAAATGTAGAGGCCTTTTAAGTTATTTGAAATGGTGTCATAAAAGTACTGTACTGTAGCATATTAAGCTGTTGACACTATGAAGACTGAGCCATACTGAGTCTGTACTGAGCCAACTAAATACGAGTATCGCACTTGCACATGTAACCATAAGTTCATAATCAAAAACAACTACTGCGACTACCAGCAAGTACTCATTCATCCTCTAATAGAAACTATAATCCGGATGAGATAGTTTTGGGATCTAGTTACTCTAATTTTTTTAATTTGTTTCTACGACTTTGATGCTCTTTACCATACTTATACATACTACGTGTAGTCTCGTTACATGTTGAGATGTTGCGTAATTTAGACGTTATAAGGCATATATGTAGATAAAAATAATAGCAGAGAGGAATTAAACGTGAAAAGTCAACACGTAACATATAAAATATGTTTTATTAATCTTGAAATTGCAATAACTTAGGAAACATGGTAAAGACCTTTGCTTGAAATTTCAACAAGAGTCAAACATCTTCGACGCAAGCAAAGCAATACTTTGCTTGCTGAAGAACTTCTATGGTATCACGAGCAAGGACATATCAGCTTCCGCGGAAGATTGCACAGTACTTATCTTGATGCACTCATGTCAAGTTTAATCCTTCAAAGCCTCAGAGAAGAAGCTATCATATAAAGAAACCCTGGAGAAGACATCGGGTTTACCCTGAGCACATGGAGCTATCCAGGAGACAATACCAACGAGATGGCCCTTGTAGGCGAGTGGGCTGCCGCCGTCACTCTGTAGACAGAGGAATAAGGAATGTCGATAACGTATGGAAAATTGCATCAAACAATATTTATCATACTGAGAGTACGCGAAACTCACCGTGCAAGCACCGATTCCAGGAACCTGAAGAGTACAAAGCTGAGTATCAACAATACGAACGTCGGCGTGGGCTTTTTGGCACTCTTCATTGGTGATGTGGTAAACAGAGGCCTTTTGCAGATGATTGGGATACGGTCCATGAACCTGAAGTTTGCCCCATCCAGAGAGAACGAGGGAAGCGTTTACTGGTGGGTCAGAGGTTGCAAGAGGAATAGGTTTCTGATTTTCGTTGAATTCAATGGGCTCGTTGAGCTGGAATTCACAAAGTTATGATTTTATTACTATCGCTTTTGAGGTACACGAAGGCCCAACACAATTGTATGGGAATAAACCGACAATGACTTACGGTGATGACAGCAACGTCATGAATCCAGGAGTGTTCTTTGTCCGCTTTGTATTCTGGGTGAACGCGGATGCTCTTGACAGTGTACACTTTCTTTTCTGGTGAGTCAAGTTCGACGACTCCACTCTCTACACGGAAGTTCTTTAATGATGCTTCTACGAGTCTACTGACACACTGAGCGGCGGTGACGACGTGCCTGTTTGAGACGATGCTTCCACCACATACGTGCAAGCCGAAATAATTGAGGGACACCTGATACGGGAATTCACCAGGACTGGCGTCGGAACCGCCAACAAGTCTCTCGGGTGGATTAAAGTACGCCTCTGCGAAATATGCAAATTAAATATTAATTTGTTCAGCAGTACCAAACCTGTTGTTAAGAAGATCCGCCAAGCCGCTGAAGGCTAACTGAACACTAAAAGAGTCTGATGGCAAATAGTCAGTCAATCGCAGTAATTGCTCTGAAATACTTATGTCCGCCGTGGTGGCATTATCGGTCCAAGATTAAAATTAACCGGGAGAAACGATGTCATTAGCGGAGGCAAATCTCACTGCATTGCGGAAATGTACTACCCCCAAAATCTATATGGGGGGGGGGGGAGGGGGGGCACTAGGGCATTGATATGATCAAATTAACTGTCCCCATTAACTTCAATGTCAGCCAACAACCCATTGAGCTGTCCACCAGCTCCCTTCTACTAAACACGACCATAGTTATCTCTGGATGAGAACTCACTGAGATTAATGGCCAGTCCCCAAGCCTCCTGAGAGGCCAGGAGCAAGATTTTGGTTCTGGCGCTGTTGATAGCACCGGTTGCTATCTCCGAGTTAGCGCTAATATTCGCTAATATAACGCCTCGAGTAAGTCTGGATCGCTTGCGATGGGCGCTAAGCAGCGTCTGGTTGCTAAGTTGTGTCGCTATCCACGGCTAGAGTTAGCAGGGGTACCGAGGACCGTGCTATAGAGTTAGCGATCGATTCAACCGTGTGGAGGGGGAAATTGGACGAGAAATTACGGCGGGAAACTGCTGTGAGAGAGCTGTGACGGCCATTTTTAAAGCATCACCACTCAGTCTTTCCCTGCATTTGCCTGCATTTGAGAGGTTGTGAATTATATAGTCGATCGTAGTATGGGAGTGTGCCTGCTGACAAGACTGCCAACGATTTTCATCAAAGAGCTAAGAAGATCTTGTCTAAGATTTCACTATTGTTTATTATTACTATTTCCATTTAAAAAACTTTTAATTCGGTACGGCGCGTTTTATTCTTTTGAGGGAATCTACAACCTACTCCAAGAAGAAGGAGAATCATGCTGTTGATTGTTGGGGCTGCGGAAGGCACTGCGGAATACCGGTATACCGAAGCGCTGAGCAAGACATGTTGTTGCGTGGAACGATGTTTTGGCTTGCTCAAGATGGTTTGGAGATACTTCAGTGATGTAAGTATCTATACTAGACTCTTACCAATAGTTGAATTGATAGTCACATTTTATCATGATATTATGTATGTAAATATTCTTGTTTTCCAGAAAAGGAAGTTCATACGCTACATACAAATGCATACGCTATGCTCCATAACATGCGCTTACACTACAATCTCCCCGAGGAAGAATTCCAAGAGAACGACCCAAGGAACCAAAGGGACCAGCCAGCGAGGGATTCACGTGATAACAAGTCATTTTAGAGTCGTTCGGCAGTTCTATTGTTACCCGCTTTGGAAAAGGAAGAGAATCCCAATCTGTCACACTTGTTAAAAAGCGCGTAATGGGCTTGGTATCGTGGAGTGTTTGTTGGTCAGAATTAAAGCATGTGTTGCTGGTAATTATTCAAAGTAGACAGTATGATAGTGTTATCATTATGCTTATCTGTGTTCATGAAATATAAAATTTTGTATCCGCAATTAGTTATTTGAAATTGAAATAAATTTTATAAAAAACCTAAGAATTTGCCCAATATTTTCACTCTATATATTATTACTGAAGATGCAAAGTTATATATAGCTATTAGAGTGACACACTTATTTAGGTGATTTTTTAATTTTGATGAGTGCACCCCCTCGATTGGTTCCAAATAATTAAAAAAAAAATACTCTCAACTCGCCACGCGCCGTGACAAAGCGTTGGCACAGCGACCGCGATGATCCGAGTTCGGTTCCCCGTTATCGCGATTGTTTTTTTGCATTTTCTTGCCCTCTCATCATGTTCAATATCCAGCAGTGGCGACATTTTTTTCTTTAGCTTATTCCCCCGCCTCTCCTCCTATTTCTTCATTTTCCTTGCATTCGCTTGCGATAAGTATTATCCCTCACTAGTTGTTTTGCGACTCCCGGCTGCTATTCAATTTTTCCGTTTCTACGCACTTTCCTCGTTAACTGGTCAATAGCCAGCAGTAGTAGCGGTAAGTAATATTTTATTCTCAGGACTGTTTGGCATCCACCTACTCTTTTATTATTTTAGTATTAATTTCCGATGAGTCAATCTCTACTCTGAAAATCATTTTTCCCATTGAGATGGCAGGAAAATACATGTTCTTTCAAATTTTTTTTCCAGCACACCTATCAGAGCTATTAAAATGCTTATGTGTATTGAGGACAGGCGCTGACAAAAGTTTAGCCCACCAGCAGTACGCAAAGCGAAGTTAACAGTTCCTTCGGCCAGCGGTTGAATTTTGTATGGTACAGTATTGGTACAACTACTATTTCGACCTTTACGAAGGTGCATGCTTGTGCCGATATCGATGGGTTGAAATGGCATGCATAAAAATTAGAACTTTCATCTGACGGTGTAAAAGGATCTATTGTTCCACGAATTAGCTCCCTAACAACAGAGTCATCACCTTGTAGCATCGAAGATTCAGAAAATCATAAATCTTGTAGAAAGCGTCTCGATAACAATACTGAGGCCGCTTGTTGACGGCAGCGGGCAGAGGAGACGAGAGACGGTAGAAGAGTTCGGCGAACATACTTGGACGCCTGCCCGATGGGAAAGTACGAGGAACATCTCCGGACGCCCGGTAGGACCAAGAGAGTATGGGAGTATATTCCTGGACGCCTGTTTGATATGGAGAATACGGCTATTACACCTGACCGCCTACCAAACACGGAAGTACAGAATGACTCCTCGACGCCTGAGAAACAGCTGGAGAGTACAAAGTGTTCTCGTGGACGCCCTCGGTTACGGAGAGTACGCAGGTAATACTCGGATGCCTGATCGAGGAAGAGCACGGGGAAATATTCCTGGACGCCCGTTAGAAAAGAGAGAAACTAGAGAATCCCTTCTGTCTGTTTCCTAATTCACTTCTTCTCGGCTAAAATTGTATCGCGTGATTTCCCCGAACTCGTACCTCTCTGTACTTCAAAACCTACCATTACAACCTATCTGTTTTGAAAAATGAGATTACCCTACCTCTGCAATAATTCTAGTATCCTAATGTATAACCAATTTCTAAATAAATCCTATTCCAGCCTATTCTTAACTCAGTGAACCTTATCCTTGGCTACAATCGTTAATATAAAGGCAACATCCGTCTGGAACGGACGCCTTACAAAAGGGAAGACAAATCCTAAGGGATGATTAAACTTTACGACTCTGAAGTCATACCGACCTGTAAATAGTACGCATTTTACTGCTTACATTATTACTGGCGAATACCTCGCCATCAATTCTCAGACTCGATGGAAATATATTATTAAAGGTGCACACCTCGCCAACGCATCATTAGTCTATTCGAAATATCGTTAACAAACGAATCAATATTATTGCTTATAATTTCATAGTCCAACCATGACTATATTAGAGGTTCTGCCTCGCCGTTAGTTTAACTAACGGAAATATGTCATTACTCTGATACTCAAATAAAACCCAACCTTTAGTACAAACCCTTTCTTATAGAGTTCTTACTAATTCCCTTATTTATCATGGACATTAGCTCCCCTGATCCATTAGCTCAAATGAACTACCTTAATAAAAGTTCAAAGTTTTCACAAACTTATTTCATGGAGGATGAAGAACAAGAAGCATAAACACGGTGCAAGAACATTTCTGGTACAAAATATTATATCGTTTTAAAGGTATAACGGATATTACATCAACACAATCATTTAATTAATACAAGCGGTTAACATGAACAACGGTTTAACGCTCCCCAAATTAATGAAGTTGCTATTGTTATAGTAGGTGAGGAATTTGACTAATGTGATATTATTATTCAAACACATCGATTATATCATGCACTTTAGTACCCGTTGATATTTTGGCAAGGAGAGGATGGGTATCACATCAACATGATGAAAATTGATCCAAGTGCAGGCAGGCTGACCAAAACAAAAAATTTCACCAATGGATTTTTACGTCTATAGAATAATGATAAGAGATGGATCACCTAACCATATTGTAGAATGTCGACAACTTTTTGATCTATTTATTGTTGACACGTATGCAAAAATTAAGTCAGCTTCTTCTTTACATGCATCTAAAAAAAATAATTTTTAGTGCATGAATGAATACACTTAAAGGATGTTGGGGCCAGCGATGAAAATATTGACAACGTTGGAAAAATGGTCATTCTTCCTACCACATTCGCAGGGAACTCCAAACACATGCACGACATGCACGATATGCTCAAGGTGCTATGTCTTATGTTAGAGTTTATGGGCGTTCTGATTTATTTATAATCTTCACCTGCAATCCAGCTTTGGCGGAAATAAAAGAAGAGTTTTTAACAGCCGGAGTATTTAAACGAAAACTAATTGAATTAACAGGAGTCATAACTAGGAGTCATGTTTTCGGTGAAACACGCTCTTGAATATACTCAATTGAGTGGCAGAAAAGAGGGATACCACACGCTCATATCCTAACTTGGCTCGCAGAAAAAATGAAACCAACTGAAATCCATAAAATATATCCGAAAGAACTCACAAAATAGTATACACAAACAGGAGATGATGGTTATCCCAGGTATAGAAGTCGAGCACTAGAAGACGGGGGATGTACCGCGAAATTAAAACTTTTCAGGAAATAGAGAAATGAAAGTGGATAACAGATGGATTGTGCCATATTCATCATTTCCTTCAAAAATGTTTCAGGTGCACATTAACGTCAAATATTGTAATTCAATTAAATACATTTGCAAATACGTAAACAGAAGAAGAACAACTTTTTTGCCATTATATTAACAACCTGCAACCCTTCTAATCCGAACACTCTTCGGAAGCAAACGCGAGAAAGCATGAGTGAAAATATTATTGACTAAACCAGGAGAAATGATCCAATACTTGATTTAAATTATTCGCCTGGAATCTTTAATAGGGCGCTAATATTGCTGGGGGATAAGTGTTTAGCCATTAATAACAAAAGATTGAATCAATTAGGTTTAGAACCTCCAGAGTATATTGAGCGCGACCTATTTAATACACACACCATGAGAGAGAAGAATTACAATGTTGAAGAGTTACAAAGATTTATAGGAATAAACAAACTACTTTTGGGCGATGATAAAAAAATAGCATATAACAATATAATAAACCGCTATGTAAAAGACCTCTGTCGCACAAGCTTTACCTATAGGATAAAACTATTCATGTGTCTGCTGTTTGAGGAGGTTCATCTGCATGATGAGGGGATACAAAAATTCCAATGCAACTTTGAATTTTGCGGTCCCGTTTGTTAATTATAGCAAGCTAAACAATCAGTATAAAATGCGTCGTCAGGTGTGTTGCAGTCACCTTTTGACCGCCCGGACAGGCATGGCAAAGTAAGATAGTTTTTACCGACTTCGAAAAGTAGGGGGTACTACTCAATTCGATCGCTATATATAGCACTATATATATCGCTATATATATCGCTATATATATATATATATTTTTGTTTTTGTTTATCCGGCGAGAACTCTGAGATGGATGGACCGATCTTGATGAAACCTTGCCTATCTCATAGAGGATGCTCATAGCTTGGTCCCATTATAACTTTTTTCCAAATTGTTTAACGTTAACCATTATTATTGCATAAAAACCGAATTTTTCGTAGATTTTAAGTGTCTATTAAAATTTCGTTTGTCCGGCGATATCTCTGCGGCGGATGGACCAATCGGAATGAAACCTTTTCTATTTCACAGTGGATGTTCCCAGAATGGTTTCGTTCTAAATTTTTCCAAATTCTGTAACATTAACAACTGTTATTGCATAATACCAAACTTTCGAGTGTCCGGCGATAGTTTTGGGACGCCTTGTTCGATGGGGATGAAACTTTTACTAACTTATGGAGGAAGTTCTCGAGGAGCTCCCTCTTGCATAAATTTCGCAATGCACAAGCTTTTCTTTCTTCAACAAAATCGGCTACATTTATTCGTCTATAATTGGTATACCAGTGCATCGATGAAATTTGAGATGAAATCAACCTCGAACCATGGTTCTATTCATTTCCTTTACTAAAAAGCATGGAATAAAAAAAAATATTTATACAAAAAATGTGACCGACTTCGAGAAACTGGCAAAGTTCCAAAAAGCTGAAAACTAAATACTGACAGAGTCCCAAAAAGCTGAAAAGTAAAACTAAGCAGCACAAAAAATGCGATGAAAAGAAAAAAATAATTTGTTGTTTTCATGGATACAGAAATTTGCAGTCATAATATGCAATTTTGGCAACCCTGTTAAGCCTAAATATACTTAATGGGGCCGTTCAACTTGTAGAGATTATGTTCATAGAGACCACGAGTATTCCCAGATTTCAGTGTGGGGGCTTCGTGATTTTTATAATATTTTACTTATATTTGCGCCGCCTCCGAAAAGTCGCAGCATATTTAGACTTAATTGGGGTTGCCAAGGAAGGTTGCCAAAATCGCATATTATGACTGCAAATTTATGTATCCATCAAAACAAAAAATTATTTTTTATTTTTCAGCGCATTTTTGGAGCTGCTTACTTTTAACTTTTCAACTTTTTGGGAGTCTGTCAGTGTTTAGTTTTCAGCTTTTTGGAACTCTATCAGTTTTTTCTTTGCCGCATAAGGACGAACGGGCAGAACGTTTCTAATAAACTTACTCCTTGCTGAAGTGCAAATGCAAAATGGGAGAGCATTCTATATATATAATATATATACATTATATATATTGCTTGATATAGATAGGTTGCCATTCCATCATCTGGTATTGCACCCACACTTATCAATGTTGGTTATGAACAAAATCCGATATGCAATATTAGTAAAGCATCGAGTCAAGTATTAAACATGTGCAAAGTCATTACGTGGGGTGAATGTACCATGGCGCACAAATATAAAGTAGGGCTACTCTGAGCTGTTTGACAGCTTTAACAGCAAATTCTTGGGTTAGGTATACGCGCGATACAGATACACTGTACAAGAATATGAAATTGAAAAAATGCTCTATTCCCGTTTATGACTTTTAGCTGTGGGATTTGTCGGATTCCAGGAAACAGTTTGTTAGTTCCTTAGTAAATAGTGATGTTTCAAAACTTGGACAAGTGCAACAATATATGTATCAGCGCGAGAACCGAGGCAACTTATCCCAAATCATAGCGGTTGTCGTCTGTTATAAAACTTTGAATAGATAATGTATATAATATTGTTACGAGCCAGGCTTCGCGAGTCCTAAATATGCTCTGAGATCGTGCTAAGGGCTATGTCACCTTAACCAGACTCAGGTCCCTATTTTCCTGTTAAACCCTTTTTACTAGTTACTTCCAAATAACTCAGAACAGAACTTGGGATCGTGCTAAGGGCTATTTCATCTTAACCAGACTCAGGTCCCTATTCTCCTGTTTACCCCTTTATACTAGTTACTTCCAAATAACTCAGAACAGAACTTGGGATCGTGCTAAGGGCTATTTCACCTTAACCAGACTCAATCCTGCTCATTGATCATGAAAGAATGCCCTAGGCTAAAGTTAAACTTTACTATTGCTCGCCGGATACACCTTGAGCGGTAAAAGTGTATCCTCGTGGGATCTTTTATTATTCTTTTCCTTATATGTGCTTATTTAAATCAAGGATGACTGAACAGGAATTTCCAATAAAGAAGCAGTGATTTTCTTAATAAAAACTAAAACAATGTTCAATATATTCTGAATGAAAATACAATACAAAAATATAATAATGAGAGTTTCAGCCGAAGTGAAATGTTGTTACAATTTGTATTAAGCTTAAAATGAAATTGTATTACGTTACGATATTGGTAACGGGGGAGAACTGAACGTAAGAACTGTGACTTGCCTAACGATCGCGATATGGCACGATGTACGTACGGTAATATTTACTGGTTTCGAAGGAGACTAATGCTCGATCTACTACGATGTTCTTCGCTGGTCCGAGTGACAGAGCTTCGCTGTCGATGAGAGTTCGGAACTGATTCCCCCCGCTTTCCACTAGAATTTAGGGCTTAAATACCCGAAAACCCAGTGAAAAGGGGGTATGGTGGGAGTATAGGGCGCCACGAGTCTGACCATGCTTGAGTTCTAAGGAACTACACAAATGCACCAAGGGCACGCTGCGTTGCTCCCCTACTAGAAACCCATTAAAACTAGAGATAAGACGGAACGAAGGAGTCGAAGTCACAGTTTTAAGGCTCGAAAAATACGCAGGAATATTCTATGTAGGAAGCTAGAGAGTTATAATTATTGAATCTGCGTATGAAATAATGTTAAGAAAAGTAGTCCGAGAGGATGAATATGTAACAATATTATAGTAGATAAGCAATATATTATAATAGAAAAGCAATATCCCCTTATTCAATACAATTAGAGACTACCAAAGTTGCCAAGTGAGTAGCCAAGACCCACTTAAACGAAAAAGCTAGAATTTGTTAAGCAAATACTACTTCAGATATTTCGCGTAAATAATTTTTGAACTATGAATCTTACAAATAATTAGTATTTGCTCAGAAAATTTTCGATTTTTCACTTTTGTAGTATTTGAATGATGTATCTGTTCAGCAAGTTTGAAACCTACCACTGACGTGGTTCTTCGGTACGCGCTTGATAAATTTGACAATTTACGATTGTGACGAATAAAAGAAATAATAGAACTTATTAAGTGTTGAGCTTAACCGTATGTTAATTCAGGGGCATACTAGTCAAAAATCAGTATCGTCTCACCAAATGTCTCGCCCAAATTTCTCACTCGACTTTGACACTTTATAGTTGAATAAAAGGATTGACAAAAAGACATGAAATCCCGACAAAAACTTTAAAATGTACAAAAAAGGCCAAGTAGTTCCCCCTGCCCCTACAAAAATTGGCTGGTGCGCGCTTCATTTCAGGGCTTAGAGTTTTATACATTTTAATGTTTTTGAGGGTATGTGATATGTTTACGTACGACTTTCATCGGTGTCCTCTGCGGCGACATAGTGCAGCGCCGCACACCAGACTGCGAACAAGAGGAGAAGAGTTGCACGAGTATTCATCTTTCTGCGACGTGTTTCGAGAGAATGCTGGGCTTCGGCTATGTGTCCATTTTAAATACTGAATCGCGACGCAGTCCAGGAAATCCCCGATGCCAAGACCGACTGCAAACAAGGCCGTGCCGTTTGTCACACTAAAGTTATCATTGCTGCACATGTCACGTTTAATCAACCGGGGCAAGGCTTGCAAGAAGAAATCTTCACACCAACCATTAATCTTCAATGAATTTCAACATTGCGCGGGATTTTATCGGTGATATCGGTGACTTGATTAACACTTAATTTGATCCTGAATATCTTGGCACTTTTTTGAATATTTGATTATTCTTTTGAACAACCAGTTATTTCACTAGCGGAAGCGGAAGTCGTGCTGTCTTCGAATTACGACCGTCTAAAAGTGATTTGTGGTTTTGATAACTTGTTTTACGAGCTATTATTTTAGAAGATAATTCATTTTAATAGCAAATTGATGTACATTACGCAAATTCAAATTTGTGGAAGGAAAAATGGGTAAAGAAACCGGATGAATTCAGAATTCAGAAATAAAGTATTCAATCGTCTTGTTATAATTATCACGCTTGTATACGCAATACTAATGAAAATTGATGGTAGCATAAAATTCGACAGCAAAATTGGTGTGTTCAATTTTTTTATTAATTCCAGCATCATACATATTAAAATTATGATTTTCAAAATTTTAACCCTTTTTGGCATTTAGTTGTTCTATTAAATTTAAGCAACACCAAGTACAAATTATTTATTATTTGAAATAATGATTGTCTGTATCACGTGTGCAATAATGAATCTACTTATTTTTCTCCCTGTATAATTGGCAGACTTATTCACGAAACATATGTCATATATACACCTATGTAACTAATAATTATAATTATTAACAAATAAATCGATATAGCATAAAGATACACAAGAAAAAGAATTTAGATTTATAACATTAATATTATTATCTGTAAACTTTTATTACAACCATTTCTACTAATTGCCCACGTACTTTTCTCCCCCAGTGTATATGTTACCGGCAACGTGTTTAATGTGGGCATTTTGTAAAATGATCGGGCATTGTGTAGAATGCTCGAAAAGACATTGTGCAAAATGCCCGTAATAAGTTTCGGTCAATCTATAAAATGTCCGGTCATCATACAGAATGCGTAGAGGGTCAATGTATTCAAGCACTTTGATAAGGAACTTAAAAAACGTATTTTTTATTGTGACAATATATCATTATTTTAGACTACATCTGCTGGCCTTATGAGGATACCGAGTTTAGGTCATAACAGGCAGAGTGCAAGCGATAATAAATGAAGATAAAAAAATGTCGGTAATTATGAAGAACAGTATACTCATCACCGATTTTAATGAGCTTTTAATATGTTATAGGGGACACTATTTGGAGTAATTTTTCCCTGTACAAGTACCCGTCGGTCGGCTTTGGTTTTCGAGTTATACACAAAAATATGTTTCGCACTTCTGATCATGTGACGATACGATTGCAAGCGAGTCTACTGATTCTAAGTTCCATGCTTACAAAGACCAACCCAGACTGCGGCAAATATATAGAATTTCTTCTAATTTCATAGTTAGATCGCCTTATTTGAAATGCTGTCATAAAAGCACTGTACTCTAATATATTGAGCTGGTGACAGTATGACGACAAAAGCCATATTGATTGTGAGTCTGGATTGGTTAGATTTGGGTTTAATCCCTTACCCTACGATTTAAATTCCAACAGCGTGAGCCCGAAACGAAAGTAAAAAGCACGAAAATAAAAGAATCGCACACTATGTACCACGGGCTAGGCTCGTGATAATCAGTTTTGGTCCGAATACCTGACCACGAGTCTCACACGTGGTTGTAGGGCAAAGAGTTAAGTCTGTATTACATCTGTATTAGGTATCTACAAGAATTTGGAATGCTGTCACAAGACCACACATATATTTACGTTAAGATTTGTGCTGACTATTGGACTATTTGGTATGCTCACTGGTTACTGTACTTGGGTCATAGAAAATGCAAACATGAAACATATTTTTGTGTATAACTCGAAAACTAAAGCCGAGCGACTGTTACTTATATAAAGCACGATCAATATCCATTATTATTATTCATTATTGATTAATTGTACGTGTCTATTATTATCGTATGTACGTTTGCTGAAAACATTAACCCCTCGATAAAGCCATTTAGAAAAAGCAGTAATCAACATTACATTCGATTATGTTTGATCCAACGAAACGTCGATGCCCTTGTCATGAGCGAGTCAGCTGATAAAAGTGAAATTACGCATGGCGCGAAGAATCGAGCATCGAGTTTCGAAAACTGTAGATCCGCCAAAAAACATTAAAATCTTAAAAAAGCGCAAAGTAGTAGTTTAGTATCACGTAAAAGATAGCTTTTTTATATTAGATTTCCAAAAAAAATATAGATTCCATACAAGAGAGCCAAGTTTTTATTCAACGATACTTAGATTTAATTTCCAGTTCTAACATTAAACAAACTTGGCGTGTGCGCGCTTCCTTGCGAGGTGAAAAACCAATGGGAAAATACGGTTTATAAATGTTTCCAAGGAGACTAACGTTTGATCAACTACATATTTACGTATGTTCACCTGCAATCGCGCTAGCAGAGCTTCGCTGTGGTTGAAATTTCACAACAGAATTCCGACTTTTCCAAGGTTTCAGAGGTTTATATGGGCGATTTCACGCAAAGTGATCACACCTTTTGACACTTTGTCTTCGATTTTGATGAAATTCGGTGAACATGTAGTCCTTAATATAGAACCACATTATCTACATTAAGTTGGTAAAAATTTCAATTATTATGCAAGCTTTGTGCAATACAACATTGGTGTAACTTTTATTTTTAAGAATCACAATTCTGAAACGGTATGAGATATCGAGAAGCGCAACATGCAGGTATTCGCAAAAAAAGATTGAATTTACAATAAAAAAATATTTGAGGAACGTAGCGACCTTCTTAATTTGTTTAAAAATTGATCAAAAGTTTCAATTGTTTATATTTCCGAAAACGCACTTTTGTCCGTTTTGAAAAAAATCATGCAGGTGGATTGAAGTCTCTTCTAAAAGCCCTGTAAACTTCATGATGATCAATTTAAAACTCTTTGAGATAAAATTCTTCATGCGGCGTACCCAGAGACCGGTGCGCACCCGTGCGCCACGGATGTTTGCAGACGGACCGCTGACGCCGTAGAGAAGGCGTTGCAGAATATTGGCGAGAAAGCCGTCGAGGGGATGGCCGACGACGACGCGGCGGCGGTCTGGCGGCGGGGCGGCCGACAAGCCCCAAACACTTACGTAAAATGCACCATTATACATAAAAAGTATAGTTTGGAAACTAATATTTTATGTTGCCAATTTTTCATTAATCGATTCACATTTTTTTAAAAATATTTTTGTATGATAACTGATAATTTTTCTACAGAAATATCACCTAAAAATACCATTTTTTCTCTTTCTATAATTGGGAAAGTCAGTTTTCAAAATGGTAATTATAATAAGAGCGCAAGTGGACTTCCGGTTCCGGTGACGGTGTGGAAAGGCGCTGTGTGAGTGATAACGGTGAGAGAGAGAGTGTGGTATAAAGGGAATTAGGGGAGCAGAGCGAAGGAGAAGTGTGTGTAGGGAGTGCAGGAAGGGTGCTGGTGAAGGGGAAGTGATGGGAGTAGAGGAGAAGGGCCTAGAGTGAAAAAGGGAGGTGGGTGTAGGTGAGGGTTAGTAGAGGTTGGGACAGCGGTTGGCACGATACGATCGAGAAAGCCAGGGTCGGTACGGCAGCGTAAGAAGGTAAGAGGGAGCGCGAGTGGATAGGTGGCGGTGCAGGCAACAGGGTGGGTAAGACAGTGTGGAGGGCGGGAGTTTTGGAACAGGAATCGGTCTGAGGACGAGATGGGGAAAGAGACTAATGGAGGGAGGAAGGGCGAAGGGGAGGAGAGGAGGCGAAGGGAAAATTGAAGCAAAGGGGAAAGCCTATGAACGCAGAGAGGCTGAAGAAGCTCAGCGTGAATAGCCAGGGGAGCGTTGAAAGCTCTCTGGAGTCACTCTGGGGTAGTAAAAGGAAGGACAGGGAGGGGGAGGGAGAGGAAGCCAAGGTCACCGCGTGGAGAGGAGGAGAGTGGGCAGGGGGAGAGGCGGAAGGGATTGGAAGTCGGCGTGTGAAGCGGGGTGCTCGGATGAGGGAGAGATGAAGGGGATGTGGAGGGAGATGAGGAGCTACAGAGAGGAGATTAGGATGATGGGAGAGGGAAGGGAGAGAGGGGATGAGCTGGTGAGGGAGCTGCAGGAGGAGCCCAAGAGAGAAAGGGAGCTGAGGGTGGAGATGATGGAGGGATGGAGAGTGGAGAGGAAGAACTGGCAGGTGAAGGACAGGATGTTGGAGGAGGGTGGAAGGAGGGAGGAGGATGGTCTGAGGGAGGAATGGGAGAGGCACTAGTAATAAGAGAATTGGAACTGAAGAAACGGAAGAGAAAGAGGCGGTCAAAGAGTTATGGAAGGTGATGGGGCTAGAGGAGGACTGGAAGGGAGTAAGCCAGATAAGCTCGGTGGGGATAAAGAGAAAAAAGGGAGAGGTATGATTATGGTCAGGACGGAGGATAGGGAGGAGAAAAGAAAGGTAATGGAGGCGAGGAAAAAATTGAGAGGGAGGAGGGAAAGGCTGGAGGACGATCTGACAGCGGAGGAGTGAAGGACGACGTGGGAGATAGAGACGGCGGCGGATATGGAGAGGGTGGAAGGGAGGGGGGGGGGCTGGATTGGAGGAAGAGTGGAGCATAGGGTTCTGGAATGTGGCGGAGCTCAGTAACAAGGACAGGGAGTTTTAGGAGGGTCTGGAGGAATGGGATGCAATTGTCCTAGTAGAGACGTGGGTGGACGAAAAAGGGTGGGGGGGGGGGGGAGTTGCCGAAAGGGTATAGGTGGGAGGTGAAGTTGGCAAGGAAGAAAAATAAGAAAGGGAGGGCAATGGGAGGGATGATGTGGGGAGTGAGAGAGGGAATAAGGATGGAAGTGGGTACGGAAGTGAAGGAGGAGGAGGGTATGGTGATGAGGATAATATGGTTGGGGGAGGATTTCTGGAGAGTGATAAGGGTGTTGGAAGAGTGGATGGAGAGAAAGGAGGACGATTGTGGGCGGAGATTTTAATGCAAGGGCGGAGAGGCGCGGGGGAGAAGTCATGGGAGAGATAGAGAGAGAGGAGAGGAGATGAAGGGGAATACGTGTTCCAGGGATGTGGTAGAAAACAAAGAAGGAAGGAGGCTATGTGAGTACCTGGAGGAGACAGGATGGTGGATTCTTAAAGGGAACTCAAAGGGCGTCGAGGTGGGCGAATGGACCTATAGGGGAAGGAGGGGAGAGTCCGTGATAGACTACGTTCTAGGAAATGAGGAGACGGCGGGTGGGGTGGCGTGCGTGAAGGTTGAGGATAGAGTGGACTCCGATCACCAGCCAATTAGGGTAAACATGAAGGGGCAGAGGGAAGAACCGGAGGAAGGGGTGGGATGAGGAGGGGAGGGAGATATTTAGAAGGGAGTTTGGAGGCAGATGAATGGGGGGTTGGGGATGGAGGACCTAGAGAGGGGAATCAAGGAACCGTTGGGAAAAATGAGAGGGGGTGGGGGGAGAAAGAAAAGCGAGGTGGTGGGATAAGGAGTGCAGGGAAGAGAGGAAAAGGCTGAGGGGGGTGTTAAGGGAGACTAGGAGGGGGAGGGCGGTGAGGAGGAGTTCAGGAAATGCACGAGGGATTATAATAGATTATGTAAGAGGAAGAAGAAGGAAGAGCAGACGAGGTGGATGGTGGAGACGAAGGAGGCGAGAACAGAGGGGCAGATGTGGAAGGTGGTTAATTCGGAAAGGAAGAGAAGGGGGAAGGTAAACGAGGAGATAGATATAGGGGAATGGGTATTTTGAGGGGTTGCTGGGAGGGGTAGAGTGATGAGTGAAGGGAGGGGCAGGAAGAGCCGCGGGGGGGGGGCAAGATCAAGAGGAGGAGATAACGAGTGGGGTCTGAATAATAAGATTGCATCTATTTGTGTGTAGACTTGAAACTCGATTTGTGAACAACCGGGCGGTCCAAGTATTACGTTTTCTTTGATAAATTGAACGAACAGAAGAGATATATATTTTAATTCAATTTTCACGACTGTTTAACATATGTTTTGTTTTATATTCCTAACTGAAGGTTTGGTTTTCACATTCAAATCCTGTTCCTGTTCTTGTTTGTTCGTAAAATATTTAGTTCTGTATGACATTATTTTTTTTTAATATTCATTGAATTAAGCACAATATTTGTATTCCCTGCACTATCATTAAATTCTTTTGCGGGAATAGACTGTTTTAATCAAGACTTGGCTTTCCAATGATATCGATTTACGTTTTTGGTCAACTTGATAGAGCTGGTTTCACCACACTGTTATTTTTGTGGAATGTGGCACATTTTTTTCTATAGATCTATTCGCGATCTCTCCTCTCTGTCGAACTTCCGAGTTTTTCTATATCGTCTGTCTGTAACTGAGATCTTCCTGCGGGCTGACGAAGTCAGCCAAGAGTCAACGTGTAAATTTGTGTGGAATTCAAACGACCGCGAATTCATTAACTGCCTTAACGCCGAATAACTGCGTCAAACTAAGGAACACCTTGTAAGCGTATCCTTCGGGACGCAGGCCGCGCCGGCTCCCGTGGACGCGCTCCAACCTCGTCGAGGCTCCTCCGTGGTCGCCTGAAAGGGGAGAAGGGAATCGGTTGGGCGCCACGCCCTGTGCAGGGCGAAATTTCTGTAATTAAGTTCCCCTCGTCCGGGTGACAACCTCCCGCTTGACCTCTCGCGCTCGGCGGCACTCGCCGATGTCCTCCTGGCTGGCTCGTTGCTGGTAGAGTGGCGGAGTCTGTATGTCAGGGAGAAAGAAGCAAAAGCAAACCCACGCGGATGGGTGGCGAAGTTGTTTATTGGGCCGGGACGGCCAGAAACCCTACAGCCCTCACGCTCGCGTCCGAACGATCGGCGTTCGGACCCTCGGCTTACCCGTAGCCACTGTACAATTTAAGTTTCACCCGGCCTCGTTGCGCTCGCCTCGCGCTCGCTAGATAGTGCGGCTCGGCCACACCAGTTGAAAACCCGCAACAGGATCGTACTTGTAGCGAGGCTGCTCGCCTCGATACACTAGGGTGGCCGATGGAATAGCCATGTAGCCCAAAAATCCCAAGACCGGTCGAATTTCCCAAAACTACCGTCCTAGGTGGACGGCCGTGCTGCTCCTGGCTTTCGTACGCCTCACAATCTAATCTACGAGTCTCCGAAGAGGACCGGGGACTTTGCGGCGACTTGAAGAGTCGCGCCAAGGCAGTAGCCGCCTAGTGACCGGTGGTCATTCGCACTAGGGTCCTCTCTATGTATTGTGACGTTGCGTTTGTTGTACGTCACAAAAGCAACCCTCTCGCTCAAATCTAGCGCCGAGAAAATAGTAAACTAGCGTCTCCAATAAAGAGCCTCAGAAGAGCGAGAATCTCGACTAACGCCGATCAACTTCGCCTAAGCCAATTAGGGAGCAGCAAACAGGGACGACCAACTACCCACAGCACCCGAAGTCACCAAGTCTGCCAGCCCAGAGGAATTCGGCCCGACCAGGATGAACATTAAGGGGTCAGCAGTCTTCGAAAGTTTCCGAAGACGACTGGTCAACGTGGGAGGACACTGGGTGGTGAGGCAGGCGACCCCGAGGCACCTAGCAACGTGGGAGACTGACCGTTTGTCGTCTCGACGGAGCGGGGTGGGCGCACTGTGGGGCCTACAGCCCTGGCGTCGTTCGTCCGAGGGCTTAGCGAGCCCTGAGCGCGCGGTAGGATCCGGCGACTAATAGCGATCGATTTCGGGGGACAAAGGTGGCTAGGCGAACGTTAGGGAAGAGCGCGTAGAATTCGGCACTCTTGTGCTGACGACCATTGCGAGCGGACTACTAGCGAGCGATAGAAAAGTACTAGCGAACTCTCGAACAAAGGATAGCGAAGGAAGGAAGGAAGGAAGGAAGGAAGGAAGGAAGGACGGACGTAAGCCTCCGACCTTCTACGAACATCTTTCCGGTCTAGCAGTCTGTAAGGGACCCACTCTTGTGGGATCTCAGACCTTCGCTGTTTCTTCGCCCTTCAGGCTTGTCGCGTCCTGACTGTAAGTTACGTTTACGATCTATTCGCGATCTTCCTCTCTATCGAACTTTCGAGCTTTCCATCTGATCTATTTCTAACTGATATCTTCCTGCGGGCTGACGAAGTCAGCCAAGAGTCAACGTGTAGCTTTGCGTAGAATTCAGACGACCACGAATTCATCAACCGCCTTAACGCCGAACAACCGCGTCGAATTAGCTAACATCGGACTGTGATCTCGATTTTGTCCTAACTCGCGGCTACGTGCTTCGCCCGAGGTTGCTAGTGAACACCTCGAGCGAAGGACCTCATCATCGCTTTACATTGTCGAAATAAATCAGTTTTTACCGACTTCGAAAAGAAGGAGGTACTCAATTCGACCGCTATATATTTTTTTTTTTTAATGTTTGTCCGGCTAGAACTCTGAGATGGGTTGACCGATCGGGATGAAACCTTGCCTATCTGATAGAGGATGCTCACAGCTTGGCCCCAATATAACTTTTTCCGAAATTGTTTAACAGTAACCAGTGTTATTGCATAAAAACGGAATTTTTCGCAGATTTCACGTTTCCACTCAAAATTTCGATTGTCCGGCGATATCTCCGAGATGGATGGACCGATATTGATGAAACCTTGCCTAGCTTATAGAGGATGCACATAGCTTGGTGTGATTATAACTTTTACCGAAATTGTTTAACGCTAACCATAATTATTGCATAAAAACCGAAACTTTGCAGATTTCATGTTTCTACTACAAATTTCGTTTGTCCCGCGATATCTGTGAGATCGATGGACCGATCTTGATGAAACCATGCCTATTTTATAGAGGATACTCACAGCTTTGTCCAATTATTGGATAAAAACCGAAATTTCTACTATTAAGATTTCGTTTCTCTGTCGATATCTCTGCGACGGATGGACTAATCGGAATGAAACCTTTTCTATCTCACAGTGGATTGTGCCAGAATGGTTTCGTTCGAAATATTTCCAAATTCTGTAACATTAACAACTGTTATTGCATAAAACCGAACTCTAGATTGTCTGACAATAGCTTTGGGACGGGTTGATTGATCGGGATGAAACTTTTATTAGCTTATGGAGGAAGTTCTCGAGGAACTCGCTCTTGCATCAATTTCGCAATGCACTTTCTACAACAAAAATCGGCTACATTTGTTGGTCTATAATTGGTACGCCACTACATCGATGAAATTCGAGATGAAATCAACCTCGAACCATGGTTCTATTCACTTCCAATACTAAAAAGCATGAAATAAAAAAATATATTTTTAAAAAAATGCGACCGACTTCGAAAAACTGACAGAGGTCCAAAAAGCTGAAAACTAAAAACTGACAGAATTCCAAAAAGCTGAAAACTAAAAACTAACAGAGTCCCAAAAAATTGAAAAGTGAAAACTAAGCAGCACCAAAAATGCGCTGAAAAGTAAAAAATAACTTGCTGTTTTTATGGATACAGCAATTTGCAGTCATAATATGCGATTTTGGCAACCTTCTTTGGCAACCCCATTAAGCCTAAATATGCTGCAACTTTTCGGAGGCGGCGCAAATATCAGTAAAATATTGTTGGCAATTATGTGTCTTACCCGCGCTTATCCATATTCTCTTTCTTACCCGTTCTTTTTCACTCTTGCTTTCGTACTCTCTCTCTCGTGTCTCTCTCTCTCTCTCTCTCTCTCTCTCTCTCTCTCTCTCTCTCTCTCTCTCTCTCTCTATTTTTTTTTTCTAATTGAATCCTGGCCACTGTTCATTCGTGTCGAACCCACGTGCTCTCCCTTTGTGTGTCTGAGCTAGCCGAGAGGCACGTTCCGCCGTCTCGGGAGATTCCTCGTAGCCAGCTCTTTTGCGAATTACGGATCTTGTGTGGCATCTTCGATGCCTGGCGCCCATTATTGTGAAACTGAGGGCTGGCCGCCTTCGAATCTCCCGGGCCGAAGTATCGGGAAAATCAGTATTAGAAGCTAACGCAGATGAAGAAAATCCAGCTAAAGTAAATTTCAGCTATCTTAAAGTAAAAGAATTCTTAATCTGCTTTCTTAATTAATCAGTATTATTCTCGAGTCTGTCCCGAGCATTAGCGAGACTCGAGAATAATATTTCATTTTCCTGATAGTATATATATAAACTTAAATCTAAGCTGACATTTATTTGGGTTTTGCCTGTGAGCAAGTCTGTATTGCTGTGTTTTAGTATATGGTTTTTTTTTACAGTTGTTATTTGTCTAATGTGTTCGTTAATCTGTCAATGTATCTGTTTTGTAATTCCTGTTTTGCTTGTTTAATAATTTGTTCGACTTCTTGTGTGGTCATTGTTTTAAAGATTGTTTTATCTGTTTGCTTTGTCTCGTCTCTGTACCGTATGTGTGTCGATGTGCTTTCGCTAATGTGGCTGGTGCTGGTCTGTATTTTTGTCTTCATTGTTTTTTGTCAATGTAGGTCTCTAGGTCTGATGTTTCGTTGCGTGCGTATTTGTGTCGTGGTTTTTGGGCTCCTCTTCACATCTGTTGGTGCTTCCTTGACGTTGGTAGTCTGCGTATTTGATAATCGGGTTTTTATTGTTATGTCTGTTTGTGTTCGTGTGCTGGCGTGTGTTGTTCTGTATGACTGGGTTGCCATTTCGTGGTGCGGGGTTGTTTTGTTTCTGTATGGTTTTCGGTGGTTGAGGATGTTCGGGAGGTTGTGGGGTGTTTGTTGCTGTAAGTGCTGTTTGTCTAGCTGTGTTCGTTGGTGTGGGTGTTGCTGCTTGTATGTGTGTGTATTTGTTGTATTTCGCTTCTGCTGTTAGCAGAAGCGCAACAATGTTCCGTGATTAGCGATTGGCCGCACATGTCTATGCGGCACACCGGGCACAAGAATTTCTTGTCCGGGTTTTCTAGGATTATTGTCGTGTAGTTCTTGGTGCATCTCTGGATGTGGAGCTGCTAGTGGGAGCGAGGCATCTCGCAGCCGCAGAGTGGGCATTGCGCTATGTCCTGTGCGTCCATTTTGTCTGTTTGTTTTGTTTGTTTACTATCTGAGTATTAACTAAGATGGAATAGAAGAATGTGAGTAAGCGGTGGGGGTATGCGACATTTGCTGTTCTATGGTATGATATTTTGTCTTTTGTACTGCAGCATCTGCACTGGGATCATCTCAATTTGGTTACTACTTGTTTGTGGGGTAAAATTCGCTAGGATTTGTGTGGGTTGGGGTAGTTCTATGGTTCTGTTTTCATTTTGTGGTTCTTGTTCTGGGTTACGTCTGCGTGTGATTGTTCTTATGACGTTGATTATGGATGATACTTTATTGAATAGGGCGAATTTCCAGCATAGTCCGAAAATTAGTACTAGCGGTCCAATTGAGAAACCTGTATATTTGACACATTTTTCTATGGTCGACAGTCTGTTATGTAATGTGACATGGCAAATTCTTGCCCGTCACAATAGCCGGCGTCTTGCACGTCTTCGGACACGCTCGGGGCATGGGGTGGGGATAGGCAAATCGGCGGGTTCACTCGAGCGCGTCATGGGATAACCGGCGTCGCGATTTTCGTATTTCCTCGCGTTATTATGCTTTTGGGATTACAGCGGAGCAGCAATTCCGCGTAGGGAGAAAAGAAGAACAACATTTGGATCAGCGGGCTACGCATCGCCGCGTAGCCAGGGCCGCATCACGAATCACCTGCTGAAGATAAGAGTATGACTTCTCGGCCGCTGCGACGGCTAGTTTGTCAGGGCCCTCCGATTTCTCGGTCGGCAGGTCAGAGGGACACCCACTTGCCTGCACCGGACAGGGCTTGGGGGTGCGGAAAAGCCGGCTCCAGTATTCCTCTGTCCTCGCCGTTGATCCACCGTTGTGGTAACGTGCAGGGATTCCCGACATTTTCGTGACTTCCACTCGCGGAGCACACCTTTGTACACGCTACATGAATGGACATTGGTGTTGTTGGCTGGCAGAGGAATTGCCAGCCAGAAGGATTCCTCCCTTCAATTAGGGCAGGGTAACCAAAGGGTTACCTGCGGCCCTGCGAGAGTTCTAGCGCGAGGCAGAGCTCTGTTTGGTTTATCAGGGGGTGGTGGTACATCATGGGGAGCCAAGCCTCGAGCCCTCGGGGCGCTAGGCATTCCTATAAGATAGGACATTTTCGACAGAAAATTCTTTCTTCTTCGTCCTCCGTTCGACGTCAGCAGCTATCCAGAGTGCATCAACGCGGAATTGGTGAGCTGAGATTTCCTGTGCTCATTATTATTTCATCGGGAATATTGTATCGCTGATACTATTGCTATCGCCCGCCTTCACCATCCTCGTACGTTGTGGTTACGTTCAAACATCGCGGCGGCCTGCGGCCGCCATTTCGTGAAACGCTTGGTGGCGAAGCTAAGCAGCGACGACTACAGCCCTATTATATTAATTGTGAGATTATCGATCGACTATGTTGTGAATATGGCTCTTTCTCTGAATCGCGAACTTCCCCTCTCTGCTGAGATTAGCCGATCTTTGAATCTATCTTGGAGAACTTGAGATTAGCTTGGGATTTGAATATCGTTGTGTGGCTATCGTCCGTGTGAATATCGTCCTCGCGAGTATCGTTCGAGTGAATATCGTACGTGTGAATATCGTACGTGTGAATGTCGTCCCCGCGAATATCGTTCGAGTGAATATCGTACGTGTGATCAGCTTTACCGGATCTTTTCATTATTGTGATTATCGCTTACCCAGGGATTATCAGTCGTGTTCGCCGCTCGTGAGTATATCGCCCGTCTCCGTCTATCGTTCGCGTATCATCGCCTCAGCGTCTAGCGTTGTTCCCGCGAGAAGTCAGGAATCATTTCGCGTCCGGAATTTTGCTTAGGTATCGATCCCATGTAACCTCCCAGTCCCTTTTCGGTATTTGGCGCCTCAGTATTGTACTACGACGAGTAGAGAATTGTACGGAGGAATTACTCCGAGGGGCCAATAAACTATATCAGTAAATAAACAAAAATTGTTGAAGGTCTGTTTCTTTTGTATTTGTATCACCGTTCTCCTGTGGTTTTTTTTGGAGTTTGTTTTTGTCACGGCCAAGTTCCGTTACCTTACGGGGAACCCACACCTATCACCGAGCGCCCCGACGCCCATAAGCCCGGGACAAAGCCCCCGACCTATGTCACAGTAAGTAGTGCATTTTTCCTATATCTTTGGTTTTTGGGATTATCGTTTTTAGTTTTGTTTCATTATCCGTGAGGTGCTCGTTTGTGAGGGATGATTCCATTGTTTGCGTAAATTGTTCTGTTTCCTTCAAGATTTCCGTTAAGTTAATTGGGTTCCCTAGGTTGATGGAATTTTCTATCATTTCACTGATGTTTAGTATTATGGTGTAAGAGAAGTTCGTGTTTCGATACGTTTTTATGTTACTTGTTGGTGTAAGTTTTGTTGTTTGGGTCTTGGCGGTGCATGATTCGTTAATATGGAGTATTCCGGTCTTTTCTATGCTTTCTATGAATGATTTTCCCGATGCGCACGTGATGTATAGTGTTTCTCGTTTGGGTGCTGCGAACAACCAGCTGTTTGTGTTTTCGACCTTAGACCCAGATGTACGCGTCAGCATTTTAAGTCGTATATCGCATGTATTCAAATTATTAAAGTTTGGGTAGAGCAGAAGTTGTATTTCGCACTCGGCGTTATCGTCTATTCCTTGTACGGGGTTTCCTTGTTTACATATGTATATCGATCTCATAGATTTGCAATTTTTCAGGTTATTTATGTTGTAGTAATATTCGAAGTCGACTGAGACTGCAGTATATTTGATGAAAGGTTTTATGTATGCGAATCTAGATGTGGAATTGTGTGTGTTAGTTTGGGCAATGAGTACTGGTAAGTGCTCGTACAATTTGTATGAGTCATGGTCTAGAAGTGGTATTTTTAGAATATAAACTAAGTTCGCTCCGTTGTGAAATATTGTTAGGTCGGTGATTTCAAGAAGTTGCGGTATGAATCGTCTATCTAGTGGTATTGGAAATTCTACGTTTTTGAAATGCTTATGGTCTGACGGAGCAAGTTGCCTCGCCACAAGAAACTCCCCACTCCGAGAAAGGAGGCCGGGCGAACGCCCGCCATCGCTGGGTTCCCGGAATCCCCCGGTGAGGACCTGCGGTCCCACGTGCTTCGAGTGACGCAGGCGCTGGGCACCCCTCTTAATGCCTGTGACGTTGTCTCTGTCTCGCGTATGCGCACACTATCCTCGTCGGCTGTGCGTAACTCCGTGCTTGCTGCGAAACGGGCTAAGCGGGATCTACCGGCCAATGCGATCGATCCTGCTTTCCCGACGCGCTCGATATATGTCAACGAGTCCCTGCCGCGGGATGTCGCCTCGCTCCTCAAACCCACCAAGCTCGCATGAGGACCGATCCCTTGTGACTCGCCGCTTACTTCCGCCGTCTCACCTCCCTCACTTCGCTTCGGGCATATCAATGCGCAATCTTTGGTCGCCCACTTTGACCGCTTCGGTTCCTTCTTTGCTAACGCTAGCTTTGATATTATAGCGGTATCGGAGTCCTGGCTATCCCCCTCCGTCTTAGATAGTCAGTGCGCAGTTCCAGGTTACTCCGTTCTTAGGTCCGACCGGGATGGCAGAATGGGTGGAGGCGTTTGTCTCTACTCTCGCGATTTCTTTTCGACCACGGTACTTGCGTCTTCCTCCCCTTCTCTCTCTCCTGGTCCTGAATATCTTTTCGTAGTGGTGGTCATTCCCTCTATGGGCTCTCTTCTTGTTGGGGTCGTTTATCGTCCCCCGCATACTCCTCTCTCTCTCTTCGAGCCATTGTTTGCTGACATTGTCTCGGACTACCCGAATAAGGTAGTTCTTGGCGATTGGAATGCGGACATGGGTTCTTCTTCTTTCGACTCCGTCTACCTTGGAGACCTCTTCTCTCGTCTAAATCTTTACTCTATTCCTTTTTCTCCTACTTTTCACACTTCTACTTCCTCTACTTGGCTTGACCTCGGGCTTGTGGACGACTCTAGCAAGGTTGTTTCTTTTTCTCAAAGTAGAGAGCCTCACTGCTCTAACCATGACTTTATCTCGCTCGAATACGCATTAACCTCACGCATTGCTCCTTATAATGATCTTCGTCGGAGGTATGGTTCAATCGACCGTGACGCACTACTCAATGATATCTCGCAGCTTAGCTGTATTCGTCTTACTACGAACGCTTGTGAGAGTAGCGTAGATCTGTTGGTTGACAATCTCAATGCGGGCTTGCTTCAAGTCCTCAATGAGCATGCCCCTCTTCGACCCCTCCGTGTTAGACGGCCACCTTCTCCCTGGATCACTCCTGAGATTGGTCTCGAGATGCGTTCTCGTGACTCCCTCAGGAGATCCTATATTAGAACTGGGAATCCGGACTTGCGGGTGCAATATAGAGCCTGTCGAAACAGAGTTCAAGCTCTTCTGGCGCGAGCTAGATCTTGTGATGGCGAGCAGGAGCGGGTGAAAGAAAGACACTTCCGGATTTGGGCTAAGGCTTTATTAGCGACCTTTCGAGGCGAGGGCGAGTTTGGGACTGCTGTCCCGCTTAGGGCCGAGTGCCCGGAACGGCGACTCGGTCCCATGGAGGGGCGCTCGGGATGCTGAGGTCCGCGCGTTGATAACGCGGGTGCCGCGTTACACTCCCCCGCTTTCAAGTGTGGCACTCCGTGGCATACATGCGGGTTGATTGGGTGGTGTCTTGATGTGATGTGGTTGAATGTTGCTGTGTGGTTCGTTCAATTGGGTGGTGTTGGTGTGATTCCTCGCGTTGAATGTTGTGGTTCATTCAATTGGGTGGTGTTGGTATGATTCCTTGCGTTGAATAATTCCTCTGGTTAGGTGTCCTGTTTTTGGTTTCGTTTTATCTGGAAATAGATCTCTTGGAATATAATGTTATCATTGTTGGTTTTTGTTAGTAGGTTCTTGGTTGTTTATGGTAGGAGAGGGTAGGTGTGTGTGAAATATGTAAAAGGTAAATTGTTACCATACTGTGTCCTTTTTACCAGTTTTATGTTAGGATTTGTTACTTTTACTGTTAGTTTTCCTTTGTTTGTCCCAATTAGTGTGTTTTTCCTTGCATCTGTCCTTTAGGCTTCCTGTTTAGTGTGGTTGCTTTCTGTGGAGGTTCTTAGGTTTGTTTGAATAAAAGTGCTTGTCTATGTTTAGTCTGTATATATATATATATATATATATATACAGACTAAATATATATATATATATATATATAATATTCGGATAATAAAAATGTAGGGTATATATATAAAAGTGTGTGTACTTAAATCTAATATGAGTAAAAAAAATATATATATAATACAAAAATATATATGTGTATGTATATATATATATTTATATAGATATATGTGTGTGCTTAAATCTAGGTTAACATTGCTTCAGGATTTTTGCTTGTGAGCTGTAAGCGTAAGTCTTCGGGCTGTGTTCCGCGCCGGCTCCGGTGGCTGCACTCCAACTTCGCCGAGGCTCGTCCGAGGTCACCTAAAAGGCGCGAAGGGAATCGATTGGGCGCCAGGCCCTAGATAGGGCCACATTTCTAAATTATAAGTTCCCTCGTCCTGATGTTGTCCTCCTGGTGGACCTCTCGAGCTCGGCGGCACTCGCTGCTGTCTCCCTGGCTGGCTCGGGTGGAAGGTAGAGTGGCGGAGTCTGGATGTCGGGGAGAAAGAAGCAGAGAAACCCACGCGGATGGGTGGCGAAGATGTTTATTGGGCCGGGACGGCCTGAAACCCTACTGTCCTCGCGCTCGCGTCCGAACGGTCGGCGTTCGGACCCTCGGCTTTCCCGTAGCCGCTTTACAATTTAAAGTTCACCCGGCCTCGTTGCGCTCGCCGTGCGCTCGCTATGCCGTAAGGCTTGGACACGCCAGTTCCAATTTGCAAATACAGTTCGTTCCTGCAGCGGAGCTGCTCGCCTCGATGGTACGTGCCCGTTGGCGGATAGCCACGGAGCCGAAAAACCCAAAGACCGGTCGAATACCCAAAAACTACCGTCCGGGGTGGACGGCCGTGACGCTCCTGGCTTTCGTACGCCTTACAATCTATAGCTCGACAGAAACCGGGGACTTTGCGGCGACTTGAGGAGTCGCGCCAAGGAAGTAACCGCCTAGTGACCGATGGTCACTCGCACTAGGGCTGCCTCTACAGGAGCGTAAACGGCCGGCACCGAGACCTACAGATACTTTTAGGCAGGCAGGTAATTTCACTGGGCTCACCTTGAAAGATTACACTCCTACTTCGCTATAGTACCCTGAAGATCGCTCGCTCGCACACTCACTTGCTCACGGTCACTCACAAAGTGACTCGCTTCCGGCGCTACCAAAATTTTGCCCAGTGTTACGTTGCCGCCTTACGCTCTCGATCTCTCGATGCCGCCGCGCCGGTCGATATCGATCGGTGCCGAGGGCGAGCGTATCGATCCCGCGCGCCAGAATCGAACGCCTCGCTATGCTACGCTATCCGCCGCTGTCTTCAGCCTGCGGACGCTAGGAGCTCCTGGTGCAC
Organism: Ectemnius lituratus; assembly: GCA_910593735.2. NCBI lineage: Eukaryota > Metazoa > Arthropoda > Insecta > Hymenoptera > Crabronidae > Ectemnius > Ectemnius lituratus. Next base: position 4,308,747 of record OU343035.1, read on the forward strand.
GCCGGTTTGTCCATGTTCGTCTTGTCCTTCGTCGTGCTCCCAGGCTTAGAGCGGCCCGATCGGCTCGTCGTCTCGGCGGATCGGCACCCTCACTATGGCTCGCAGTTGGGGGCATCCGGGCCCCTCCTCCTCGAGCTTATCTCCTGCTCCTCGACCGACTGGTTGTCCTTGTCGCTAGATGAAGCTCGCAAGTAGAGACAGCGCGTTAGTAATAATTCAGTGGCTACTGGCGGTACCCCTTGGAGCTACGGTATTTAATTTTCGTGGCGAGTGCGCGGCGAGAGCGGCTGCGGGGCAGGAGTCTTGCGACGGGCGCGGCTGCCCCGTCACAGAGCAAGTGTGTATTGTTTTGTTTGGTGTATGGTTTTTATAATTGTTGTTTGTCTAATGTGTTCGTTAATCTGTCAATGTGTCTGTTTTGTAATTCCTGTTTTGCTCGTTTGATAATTTGTTCAATTTCTTGTGTGGTCATTGCTTTGAAAATTGTTTTATCTTTTTGCGTTGTCTCGTCTCTGTATCGTATGTGTGTTTGTGTGCTTTCGTTAATATACTGTTTTGTGTTACGTATGTGTCGTAATTCCTTTCGGAGTGTATGTGTGTCGTTTGTATATAGTCTAGTATGTATGTTCAGTAGTATTCTTGTCCTGTCAGTTACGTTTCTCTGTCTTAGTCTTCTGTCTTGCATTGTGGTCTGTGGTTGTCTTCGTATTTTGTGTAGTCGTAGTATAGGATCTATTGTTATCGGTGGCTGGTCTTCAATTTGTCTGTTAATTCCTTCTGGTCCGTACCAGTGGAAGTGAGTCGGTTTGTCTGGGGTCTGGAGCAAGGGCACTCCCCAATTGGAGAGTGGTGGTTGGTCTGTATTTTTGTTGTCCATTGTTTGATGTTTGATGTTTTGTTGTGTATGTATCTTGTTGTTCCTGGTGTTCCCCTGCTGGTGTCTTTAGTGTAGCTCTCTACCTCTGATGCGTTGTGTACGTATTTGTGTGGTGGTTCTCGGGTTTCTTTTTATTCCTGTTGGTGGCTCTCTGGTGTTAGTCTGCAATTGGGGTTTTATTGTTATCTCTGTTTGTGTTCGTGTACTCGCGTGTGAAGTTCTGTATGCCTGAGTTGATCTCTCGTGGTGCAGGGTTGTTTCTGTTTGTGTGCAGTTGTCGGTGGTTAGGGATGTTCGGGAGGTTGTAGGTGTGTTTGTTAGTGTAAGTGTTTTTGTTGGTGTGGTTGTTGTTGTTTGCATGTGTGTGTATGTGTGGTATTTCGTTTCAGTTTTCGCAGAGCAGCTATTTATGTGTTGGACCAATGGTTGGCCGCGCATTTCTGTGCGGCACACCGGGCACAGGAACATTTGTTGTGGTTTTTCGAGTATAATAGATACGTAGTTTTTTGTGCATCTCTGGATGTGGAGCTGCTGGTGAAAGCGAGGCATCTCGCAGCCGCAGAGTGGGCATTGTGCGATCTCTTGTGCGTCCATTTTGTTTGTTTTGTTTGTTTTTATTTGTGTGTTAACTAAAATGGAAGAGAAGAATGTGAGTAGACGGTGGGGGGTATGTGACATTTGCCGTTTCATGGTATGATATTTTGTCTATTGCACTGCAGTATCAACACCGGGATCATCTCAATTTGGTTACTGCTTGTTTGTGGGGGAAGATTCGCTAGGATTTGGATTCTGGTGGATTGGGGTTGTTCTATAGTTCTGTTTTCATTTTGTGGTTCTCGTTCTGGGTTACGTCTGCGTGTGATTGTTCTTATGACATTGATAATGGATGATAGTTTACCGAATAGGGAGAATTTCCAGCATAGTCCGAAAATTAGTGCTAGTGGTCCAATTGAGAAACCTGTATGTTTGACAAATTTTTCTATGGTCGACAGTCTGTTATGTAAGTAGTGCATTTTTCCTATGTATTTGGCTTTTGCGATTATCGTTTTTAGTTTTGTGTCGTTGTCCGTGAGGTCGTCGTTTGTGAGTGATGATTCCATTGTTTATGTAAATTGTTCTGTTTCTTTCAAGATTTCCGTTAAGTTAATTGGGTTTTCTAGGTTGATGGAGTTTTCTATCATTTCGCTGATGTTTAGTGTTATGGTGTGAGAGAAGTTCGTGTTTCGATATGTTTTTATGTTACTTGTTGGTGTAAGTTTTGTTGTTTGGGTCTTGGCGATGCATGATTCGTTAATGTGGAGTATTCCGGTCTTTTCTATGCTTTCTATGAATGATTTTCCCGTTGCGCACGTGATGTATAGTGTTTCTCGTTTGGGTGCTGCAAACAACCAGCTGTTTGTGTTTTCAATCTTAGACCAATATGTACGCGTCAGCGTTTTAAGTCGTATATCGCATGTATTTAGATTATTAAAGTTTGGGTTCAACAGAAGTTGTATTTCGCATTCTGCGTTATCGTCTATTCTTTGTACGGGGTTTCCTTGTTTACATATGTATATCGAATTCATGGATTTGCAATTTTTCAGGTTATTTACGTTGTAGTAATATTCAAAGTCTGCTGAGACTGCTGTGTATTTGATGAAAGGTTTTATGTATGCGAATCTAGATGTGGAATTGTGTGTGTTGGTTTGAGGAATGAGTACTGGTAAGTGCTCGTACAGTTTGTATGAATCATGGTCTAAAAGTGGTATTTTCAGAATATAAACTAAGTTTGCTCCGTTGTGAAATATTGTTAGGTCGGTGATTTCAAGGAGTTGCGGTATGAATCGGCTATCTAGTGGTATCGGAAATTCTACGTTTTTGAAATGTTTACGGACAGTTGTCGCACTATCTAATATTTGTTGTGCTGTTAATGTTTGTGGATGTATTTGTCCATTCTTTGCAAATAGTATGGTGGTCGTAAGTGTGTTAATGCCTATTTCGAGTTGTGTTAACATTACATCTATTTTGGATGCATATTCCATTGCTTTTTGGTTTAGTTGGAGTATTCTCACATTATTGTCAGTTACTCTCGCTGCTAGGGTAATATTTCCTATTTGTTTTGAAATTTTGTCGGTTATTAGTGTTATTTTTTTGTCAACAAGTTTGAATTGTGATTTTATAATGTATGTTTGATTCTTAACAATTTGTGCTATTTCTTGTGTGTTCTTGTTTAACATTTCAATTTGTGTATTTATTTCTATTCCGTCGTCTACGTCTAGAGTTCCGAAAAGGGCTTTGTTAATTTTGCCAATAAATTCTAGCGGTGCACGCTTTCGTCTTCTAGGTGTATCGATGTTTGGGATGAGTTCTTATAAGATTGTTTCCGATGTCATAGTGTTTTGTAGTCTGGTTGCTAATACTTTGAGGTGTCCGTAGGTTAGGCAGGTTGGTTTCAGGATTCTACAGAGTTCTATTGTTGCTTTTATGTTTTTCCATATCTGCTCGCGCTCCAAGGCGAGTCCTTGTGTGTCTGCGTAGGTGATTAGTGTCCATTCCGTGTGATATGGTCTCAGCGTGCCCAAGATTTCTGATCGCAGTCCTGGGTTGTGTGCAAGTGGTGTTACTTGATATGAGGGGGTCTCGGCGCTTACACACGATGCGAGGCATCTGCAACATGTGCCAGTTTTATTTTGTCGACGAGGACTACTTTTGTTTTATCTTTGTTAATCTTTAGTCTGACGTTGTGTCTATCTAATACGTTTAATATTTCGAATGGGCCTATGTAGTTACTTTGCAGTTTGTGTTTTTTATGGTCTCGGATTAGGAATACGAGTTGGCCTGGAGAAAAGTTTGGTTCGGTGGTTCGTTTGTCGTAATATTTTTTGTTTCTTTCTTTTGCTTTGATTTGTCTTTCTACTGCTTTCTCGTGAATGGTTTTCAGCTGTTCCGTGAGCGTGCGTAAGGATGTGTCATATGTGAGTATTGTTTCTACAGGTGGAAATTCCGAAGGGGTTCGTGCTGTTTTTCCAAAAACTAGCTCGTGTGGTGTGAATCCGGTACTATCGTGTACGCTTGTGTTATATGAAAGGGTTGCGTATGGAAGCCATTGGTCCCAATTGCAGTCTTCGGAAATGTAGTGTTTTAAATATTCTATAAGAGTGTGATGACCTCGTTCGGCGATACCGTTTGACTGTGGGTGGTATATGGAAGTGTTATAATGTTTAATTCTAAAAAGGTTTGTGAATTCCTTAAATACTTCTGACATGAAGTATCGGCCTTGGTCGGATAGTATTGCTCGTGGGGCTCCGAATATGCAAATTAGGTTTTCCGCTTTTGCCTTAGCAATTTCTACAGAAGTTTGGTATTTCAATGGTATGACTATTGAGAATCTGCTGAAAAGGTCGGTAATTGTAAGTATATACTTGCATCCTGTTTCAGTTTCTTGTGGTGGACCGCAAGTGTCAATAGCGATTTTATCGAAAGGTTCGGCGGGTGTATCTGTGATTATCATTGGTGCTTTGGGTTTTACGCGTACTAGTTTGTTCTTTTGGCAGTCAAGACAACATTTTATGAACGCGGTTATATCTGTTTTCATGTTTCTCCAATAATACTGAGATCGTATTCTTTTATATGTTTTTTCTATTTCTTTGTGACCTCCTATTGTGGAGCTGTGTAATTCTCTCATTATCAGTTCTTTTTCTGACGTTTGTGGTACGGATATCAGGCCTTCGCGAAGTGTAATTGTTACTCGTGATTGAATGGTGTGTGAATATAAGTATGTTTTCAAGTTTGACCATGCTAGTTGGTCGACGATTTTTGGGTCTTTTGGTATTGTGCATGAATTAATTTTGAGCCGTTTAAGGGTGATTGAAAGTGTCTTAACGCATTTTATCATAGTGTGGGGATTTACATTGTCTGTGTTTTTGTTTTTACATACCATACCGAAATAATGTCTTGTCTTTCGACGTGCGATTAGAATGTCGCCTACATGTGGGTCGGATTCTAAGAGTGTTTGTGTACTAATAATTCCTTTTTCTTTTAAGAATTGTGTGGTTAAGGTGTCTATGGCGCAATCTGCTGAAAGGAAATATGCAATATTTTCTTTTTGTGTTAGAAGGTTACTTTGCGTTACTATAATTGTGTTTCTGATTTGAGGGTTAGGAATGTCTGCAGGTATGTCAGTCCGTGCACTCAGCTGTTCGGTATCATAAAGCGGCGGTCGGTGCACTGGGTCACTGACTCTGTCATCTGAGGCAGTGCTTGAGTCGGCTTCGTGTGCCCGACCCGTGTGTGTGTCGGTGCGCCTGTGTGACTCTAGCATGTGTTTGGTGCTCGGACCCGCTAGGTCTTTAGAGTTTGTGTGATTTATAGCTGTTGTCCCGTTTATTTTTCGTTTCTTTAATTTATGGAGTGTCTGGTTATCGTCTGGAGAGTCCGAATTTGAGGAAATATGTTGTAAGCGTATCTCTCCGGGCTGCGTTCCGCGCCGGCTCCGGTGGCTGCGCTCCAACTTCGCCGAGGCTCGTCCGAGGTCACCTACAAGGCGCGAAGGGAATCGGTTGGGCGCCTGGCCCTGGATAGGGCCAAATTTCTAAGTTATAAGTTCCCTCGCCCGGATGGTGTCCTCCTGGTTGACCTCTCGAGCTCGGCGGCACTCGCTGCTGTCTCCCTGGCTGGCTCGGGTGGATGGTAGAGTGGCGGAGTCGGGATGTCGGGGAGAAAGAAGCAGAGAAACCCACGCGGATGGGTGGCGAAGATGTTTATTGGGCCGGGACGGCCTGAAAACCTACTGTCCTCGCGCTCGCGTCCGAACGGTCGGCGTTCGGACCCTCGGCTTTCCCGTAGCCGCTTTACAATTTAAAGTTCACCCGGCCTCGTTGCGCTCGCCGTGCGCTCGCTATGCCGTAAGGCTCGGACACGCCAGTTCGAATTTGCAAATATAGATCGTTTCTGCAGCGGAGCTGCTCGCCTCGATAATACGTGCTCGTGGACGGATAGCCACGGAGCCGAAAAACCCAAAGACCGGTCGAATACCCAAAAACTACCGTCCGGGGTGGACGGCCGTGACGCTCCTGGCTTTCGTACGCCTTACACTCTATAGCTCGACGGAACCGGGGACTTTGCGGCGACGTGAGGAGTCGCGCCAAGGAAGTAACCGCCTAGTGACCGATGGTCACTCGCACTAGGGCTGCCTCTACAGGAGCGTAAACGGCCGGCACCGAGACCTACAGATACTTTTAGGCAGGCAGGTAATGTCACTGGGCTCACCTTGAAAGATGACAACTCCTAAATCGCTCTCGTAACTTTGAAGGTCGCTCGCTCACGCACTCACTTGCTCACGGTCGCTCACAAAGTGACTCGCTTCCGGCGTTACCAAAATTTTGCCCAGCGTTACGTTGCCGCCTTACGCTCTCGATCTCTCGATGCCGCCGCGCCGGTCGATATCGATCGGTGCCGAGGGCGGGCGTATCGATCCCGCGCGCCAGAATCGAACGCCTCGCTACGCTACGCTATCCGCCGCTGTCTTCAGCCTGCGGACGCTAGGAGCTCCTGCTGCACGCTGGTTTGTCCATATTCGTCTGGTCCTTCGTCGTGCTCCTAGGCTTAGAGCGGCCCGATCAGCTCGTCGTCTCGGCGGATCGGCACCCTCACTATGGCTCGCAGTTGGGGACATCCGGGCCCCTCCTGCTCGAGCTTATCTCCTGCTCCTCGACCGACTGGTTGTCCTCGTCGCTAGATGAAGCTCGCAAGTGCAGACAGCGCGTTAGAAATAATTCAGGGGCTACTGGCGGTACCCCTTGGAGCTACGGTATTTGATTTTAGTGGCGAGTGCGCGGCGAGAGCGGCTGCGGGGCAGGAGTCTTGCGACGGGCGCGGCTGCCCCGTCACAATGTAGTCGATGTGGCGAAGATCGGAATGTTGGTTGTATTGCTTCAAGATGTTTACTTTTTCCGTTGCGTTCTTGAGTGTCTTCCGGTGGTGAGTGAAAGTTGGGTTTAACGGTTTTATGTCTTAACTGCTGGGTTTTATTGTTGTTCTGGGATTTAGCGAAGATCGAGTCTATTTCTGTGTCAGTACTTGTATCCAAGTATTTTTTCATAGTATCCAAAAGTTTATAGTGTAGTGAGGGTTTACTATGTGAATGACTGCTTTCTGATTTCTTTTTGCTGTCATTTCTATGCCTGACCTTATTACTGTTATTATCGGTGTCGCGGTTAGTGTGATTTTCTGTTTCTAGTGTATCCCTATCTCTTGTCCTTGTTCGCTGCCTAAGGTCGTGATCCGCTATTTCCTGAGTGGTGGAGTTATATGTGAGTGGTCGTGGGTGGGGATCGGAACTGTGGGGTGATTTTTCTAGATTGTGGAGTTTCTTGTTTTTCAAGTTTCGGTGTTTTCTTCTCGCTAGTTTGTCCTTCGCTGATTTGGCCTGAGTGTGAAACATCCTCATTGTCTGTACTGTCAGATCCCTGTGTTTCTATTGATATCGGTGCGTGGACGTATTTTCTTTTTTCTTCGCCATGCTGTGGGCGGTTATTTTCGTCTTTGCTACCGTTGCTTTGTATAGGGCTGCAGGTTATTTTTTCTGGGATTTTGACACTCTGATTTTCGTTTTCAGCGATTGTGCGGTTGTGTGTTTCTCTTATCGTTATTTCGACGTCCGATGACATAGATGATGATGAGTCCCTATTATCATCATCTATAGCCTTATGGTATTTTTTAATTGTGCCCTCGGTTTGTCATGTGTTTTCGGTCTCATGCCTGAGCAGGATGGTGCATGTATGTCAGTCGTGTCTTGGATAGTTTCGTGTTTTTTCTTCGGTGCTGGATTTCCCGATGCCGAATCTGATGTTTAGAGTAGACGTGTATGTGGTTGATGGTGTGTTTTAGCTTTTTTTGTTTTATGTAGTGTTTCGCTATCTGATGTTTCTTATCTTAGTCGGATGGCATAATAGATACTGGGTTTCGTGATAATGCGTCTGCTATTACGTTTTGTTTGCCTGGTTGGTGTTTTATTTCGAATTCGCAGTCGTTTAAGATGGCTTGCCAGTGTTGCAGTTGCTGTGGGGTGTTTGCCTTTTGTGTTAAGAATGTTAGTTCTCTATTGTCGGTGACGAGTGTAAATTTCTTTCCATAGAGATACGGTCTAAAGTATTCTACTGCTCTAACGATTGCTAATAGTTCTTTTCGCATTGGATCAAAGCGTTGCCGAGATTTATTGAGGATTTTTGAGTAATATGCTACGGGGTGGTTGAAGTTATTGTGTTCCTGACTAAGTACGGCTCCTAGCGCGTAATCGGAGGCGTCGGTGGTTAGCTGTTCAGGCTAGTGAACTTCGGATCAGGGATAGGGAACATAAATAAGAAATTAGGACACAGGTTTAATTTTAAAGGACATGTGTATTTTGTGGGTTGTTCTGTGAATTTTGAATTAATTTAATTATTAATGATTATCTTTCATGGGCATCTGCCATCTTGTCTTTCTGGGTAACACAACGATATTCTATAGTTTGTGGGCATTCGCCATCCTTTGAGACTCCTGACGGCTGTATTATAATTTCTCAGTCAATTCGGTACTCGCGCTCACACTACCTTCTGACCGCTTCTCATGAAGTCTTCCGTCGAGATTGGGCATAAGCCATCTTTTCCTTCTGCGATCGGTTGTAAATCGATCGCCTCTGAATTACTAACTCAAGTAGTACTTACTTCGATTTCAGAGTCGTATCACATCCTTCCTGGTTATTATTAGTTCCTGGCTTGGCGTATCTAATCGTCAGGAGTGTCACCCTTGATCTCTCCCCAATTCCTGGTCCAGGTTGCACCTCGTGCCTAATGGCCGTCTTTTAAGCGAATGAGCATCGTCCTTCATCAATCAGTCGTATTTATTCCTCGGATAATTCCGATTATTTCCGAGAAACAAAAGAATTGTTTCTCGCTTGCCGCTGGGCTCGTCTCTAACGCCCACAACCGGGTGACTCGTAATTACACATGGGTGATCACAGTCTCGGTGGCTATTATATTTTCAATTCTTAACTTCATCATTTCTTTCGCTTACTTATATGTTCCAACATTAGCATAAAGGGTTGTTGTGTGAGTTTCTGTTTTAGTGTGTGGAACGCAGTTTCGCAGTCGGTGTCCCATTTGAAATCTGCGTTTTCCTAAGTAGCAATATCAATGGTGCGATGATTTTCCCGTAATTTGTTATGAAACGCCTGTAGTAACCTGTCAAGCTAGAAAATTGTTTGATGTTTTTCTTGTTTGTTGGTCTTGAAAAATGTTGGAACGCTTCTATTATATTTTTGTTGGGTTTTACACCGTTTTCGGTTATTATACAGGATGAAAACCATCATGTGTCTGGCATTGCAGGGGGTGAATCTGCGTGCCATGGGGAGAAGATAATTCTAATATAACATTGCATTTTGCGCTTCGGTTTGTTAGTTATAGCAAGTTAAACAATCAGTAGAAAAGACGCGGTCAGGCGAGTTTCAGTCACTTTTTGACCGGCCAAACAGGCATGGCAAAGTAGGTCACAGTGACCTACACTGAAAATCGAAAGGACATCGGATGCGAACAGATCAACATCGATAAGTCGGTATTACTAGCGCGAGATGTCAGTAGTTAAGAGATAATGAGCTCCCAATCTCGCGTACTTGACAGCACGATGCGACGACACATCTGGGCGAGGCGGCGATATGCGGGCGGCCATTGCAGCCGATCTCTTTGTAGCGCAATTGCCACGTAACGCAACCGCAGAGAGGTCTCGCTATGTAGTAAGCAGTTAAAGCGATGCTTTCTTTAGAAATTCTAAATTAATTGTGGGTGGAAGTGTGCGACATGTGTTGTACAACTTTCTTACACGTAACATTCCTTTTGGATAAAAATTTGCCGCTCCAACTGCTTGCTACTGTGTGGAACAGTGGACATAATTTCGCCCTACGATAGGATTCTCATTGAGACGTTCAATTATTAGCGTTGTGTTTAGGAATTAATAAGGGGAATAATACGTGAGACTGTAAATGCTCCCATTAAGCGAACTCGTGCCATCTCAGACCTTGCGTTGTGACGGGGCAGCCGCGCCCGTCGCAAGACTCCTGCCCCGCGCCGCTCTCGCCGCGCACTCGCCACTTCGTTTAAATACCGTAGCTCCAAGGGGTACCGCCTGTAGCCATTGAATTATTATTAACGCGCTGTCTCTACTTGCGAGCTTCATCTAACGACGAGGACAACCAGTCGGTCGAGGAGCAGGAGATAAGCTCGAGGAGGAGGGGCCCGGATGCCCCCAACTGCGAGCCATAGCGAGGGTGCCGATCCGCCGAGACGACGAGCCGATCGGGCCGTTCTAAGCCTGGGAGCACGACGGAGGACAGGACGAATACGGACAAACCGGCGTGAACCAGGAGCTCCTAGCGTCCGCAGGCTGAAGACAGCGGCGGATAGCGTAGCGTAGCGAGGCGTTCGATTCTGGCGCGCGGCATCGATACGCCCGCCCTCGACACCGATCGATATCGACGGGCGCGGCGGCATCGAGAGATCGAGAGCGTAAGGCGGCAACCTAACACTGGGCAAAACTTTGGTAACGCCGGAAGCGAGTCAATTTGTGAGCGACCGTGTAACGAGCGAGTGTGTGAGCGAGTTTCTGAGCGGATTATCGAGAGCGAGCAAGGAGTGATCTTCTGATTCAGTGATCTTTGAAGGTGAGCCCAGTACAATTACCTGCCTGCGTAAACGTATCTGTAGGTCTCGGTGCCGGCCGTTTACGCTCCTGTAGAGACAGCCCTAGTGCGGGTGACCATCAGTCACTAGGCGGCTACTTCCTTGGCGCGACTCATCAAGTCGCCGCAAAGTCCCCGGTTTCACTTAGAGCTATAGATTGTGAGGCGTACGAAAGCCAGGAGCGTCACGGCCGTCCACCCCGGACGGTAGTCTTTGGGAATTCGACCGGTCTTTGGGTTTTTCGGCTCCGTGGCTATCCGTCCACGACCGCGTAACCTCGAGGATAGCAGCTCCGCTGCAGAGACGACTTTGTATGTGCAATTGGTAACTGGCGTGTTCGAGCCTTACGATATAGCGAGCGCCAGGTGAGCGCAGCGAGGCCGGGTGAACATTAAATTGTATAGCGGTTACCCGAGAGCCGAGGGTCCGAACGCCGACCGTTCGGACGCGAGCGTGAGGGCTGTAGGGTTTCTGGCCGTCCCGGCCCAATAAACATCTTCGCCACCCATCCGCGTGGGTTCGCTTTGCTTCTTTCTCCCCGACATACAGACTCCGCCACTCTACCATACGCACGAGCCAGCCAGGGGAACATCCGCGAGTGCCGCCGAGCTCGAGAGGTCAAACGAGAGGACACCATCCGGGCGAAGGAACATACACCATAGAAATTTGGCCCTGCATAGGGCCTGGCGCCCAAACGATTCCCTTCGCGCCTTTCAGGGACCTCGGAGGAGCCTCGGCGAAGTTGGAGCGTACCCACCGGAGCCGGCGCGGACTGCGGCCCGAAAAAACGCTTACAAATTGGCGCCCAACGTGGGGCCTACTAAAAAGTCGGGAGAACGAAACCCGTAAACCATTCTTTTTCGCGAATTCGGATACGCCGCGCGAGAGAATTTTGCCAATTTTTGGGTTTCAGATCACAAAGGTGCCAGTTCGGACGAGGCCATTACGAAACGGCAAGGTAAGAGTACGATAAACACCAGTTGTCGCGGCTGAGGAAACGGGTATAAAAACGCATCGAGGTCGCGTCGGTGCGACATAAACATCGAAAGTCGAACACGTATCGGTTACCGAAATTCGCAACATGGCTTATATCGGGAAACATGAACTCGAGCAGCTCGTTCGGCACCTCGGGGTGGAGGGGCTGAAGGAGGTGCTCTCGGAGTGCGGGTGCGACGAGAGTGGGACGTTGGAGGAGCTACGCGAACGTTATCTGGAAGAGATGAGCCGACGTAGGGAGGAGGTTCGCGCCTCCGTCGCGGAGCGCAGGGCCACGCGCAGCGCAGCCGCGGCTGACCACTTTGAGCAGGGGGAGTCGGGCGGAGATGACGACCGGATGACGGTCCGTGGCCCCGGGGAGGCGCCCGCTGCGGTGTCCCTCAGGGAAGCGGCCGCCCACCAGAACCCGAGAGTCCGAGGGTTCAGCTGGTACCTACAGTCCGCTATCCGTGCCGAAGAATCGCGCGGGCGCGTCCCGCACTACACGCCGATGACCCGCGGCTACCCCTATAGGGAAAATACGTCCGCTGGACTCGGGTTCGAGCCTCAACCGCGCCCCGTTGACTCGCCGTACGACGCGGTCAGAAAGTGGCCTATGAGGTACGCGGGAGAGGGGGTGCACGCTCTCGAGCGCTTCCTAGGGGAGATTAGCTATCGGAGGGAGCTGATCGCCATCGATGACCGCTCCGTGCTGGCCTGCCTACCGCTATTGCTGACCGACGGCGCCTACGAGTGGTTCATGACCGCTCGTCGACAATTCCGGACCTGGCTGGAGTTCGAACGAGCCATCTTCCGGAGGTATGACCGCGCCACCAACACGGAGAAGCTGGCTGATGCAACCAACAGGAGGCAGCGGGAGGGCGAGCCCTTCTCGCAATACCAGGCGGACCTGCTGAAAATCTGTCGCCGAATACAGCCTCCCCTTAGCGACGAGCATGTGTTGCACCTCCTCTACGACAACATGCTCCTGCATTACCGCTCATTAATCCGATTGCATGAGTATATGACGGTCGACGAGTTGATGGAGCGTGCAGAGGACCTCGAGTTCCACGCGCCCCCACCTACGGACGGTGTTTACGCGCGCCGCGAGGGATCAGTCGCGCCGTGGGGAGGGCGAGCGCCCCGCGGGACGGTGGCTCAGCTTGAGGCAACGGCCGAGCCGGAAGCGAGAACGAGCACGGGCGCGCCAAAAAGATCGCGCGGAACTAATCGCGACTGAAATCGCCCGAGCGCGGGAGAGCTCCCGAAATGTTGGAAGTGTGGCCTCGCGGGCCACGTCCAAAGCGGTTGCCGAGGGGAAGTCGCGAATCGGTGCGTCCGATGCGACACCCCCAACACCACGACCGCCAATTGCCCGAAGTGTTCGGGAAACCGCGGAAGCTGGCGCTAGCGGAGGACATAGCGGACGGCGAGAGAGAGGAGAGTACCTCCACCACTTCGGGAGAATCATGCGACTCTCTTGATTTCGACTCCCCAATCAAAGATAAAAACGAGAACGATTCAGACCCATCCTTATTTTACAGCGAGCCGAGCGCCCGACGAGCGACGACGTGCGCCGACGACACCCGAAGCCGAGCGACGCCGCGGCGCCTCTGTGCGCGGAAATCGTACGGATCGGATATTTTCGAAGTATCGGCATTCGAGCTTCCAGACTAGTCCGTGCCGTCCCCGAAGCGCGAACATAGCCCACGTCCGGAACTGTGCTCGCCTGCCGCTCCTAATTTCGTCCCATCCAGAACATGCGGGGCCTGATCAGAGGAGGGCACACCTCCAACGCAGACAACCGGTCACAAAGCAAAGAGACCGTAGACCAAAGGGAAATAACCGAGTTCAATTGTGCATGAGCTTTGGCCTCTGTCGGTCGCTCGTACGCCCACGCACTCAGCAGAGGCCTTATTCGCGAGCGCGCTCAGGTTCGTAGGACCGCAGAGTTTGCAAAGCTCTAAGCTCGCAGGGTAGGAGAAGGAGAGGAGGCAGTCTGTTGATTTTAACCATTTCACCGTGCGGTAGACGAGTTCATGCAGCCGTCTCGCGAACAAAGTTCTCCGATCTCCGTCCGTTACGTAGAACGTCCTTGTCCGCCGCTATTCTTGGAATACGGCTGAATTCTATCGTCCGCGGAGACCCTACCATGAAAGCGCCCGCGTCACGGGAGTCCTCCGAGTCTGAGGAGCACGCGATTTGTCCCCCTGCCTCGACTGATGCGCGACAATGGGATGAAACTACGGGATCACCCTTTTTTTTTTTTTTTCGTGGGGAAATCCTCATGGACACCCCGCCGCCCTGGTGGGGGCGACGGGGTAGTGCCGGACTCTTACCGGCTAAAACCCCACGGTGGCCATCCTCAGCGCTTATTGGGGTGACACCGGGAACTCTGTTCGAACACGACCGGTGCCGCCCCGCGCCCGCCCCCTAGTGGGGGCCCGTCTCGTGGTGGGGGAGTGGCCATCGCCTCTCTCGCTTTCACGAGAGAGGGAGGCGTCCCCCACTACTCGCAGGGAGACACGGCTCGCCGCACTCCTTCGCCGGTGGCGAAGGAGAAGCGAACCGTACCCCCGCACCGTCAATCTCACCTGAGCGGGACGTGCAACCACTACACGCCCCACCCCGCCTCGGGGCCGCTTTGCGGAGGCGACAGAGCCACCACTCTACCGCCTGGCGGCCCCTTGGCACATGCCCGGCCCACCGGCGGGTCCGGGCCTTTGACCCTAATTCGTGGGAACTGCGTCCCCCCGTGCGGGGCGGCGGCGGGGACGGGCCCTCCCCAGACGGAAGGGGTCCGTCCTCTCCCAATATACGGGACCAGGACACGGCGCTGTTCCCCCCAGGCCCTGCAATGCTGGAGGGTGTGTTGCGCCGTGTCCCGGTCCCCGTCGCAGTGGTGGCACTGTGCCGTCGCCTCCTTCCCAATGCGACACAGGTACTCCCCGAAGCAGCCGTGCCCGGTGAGCACCTGTGTCGCGCGATAGGAGAGTTGCCCTCTCCCGCGACTCAGCCAAGCCTCAAGGCTCGGGAGAATCGCCCCGACGGCTCACATCTCGACAACGAGCCGCCGGGTCACGGGATCACCCTACGTATTATCTAACCTCTACGCCCGATTTGCAGGGTTTTAGCCCCCCCCCCCCCCCCCCGCCCTGTACCGGCCGGCTCTCAAGCGGGGCGGACCGTGAGAGAGCCGAGGAGGGTACCCACGTGTCAAAAACGCGAGCAAATGACTGCGGGGACTTCGTCAGCCCTCGTCGCCGCTCCCCCCCTTTTCCGGAAATCGTTCCGGGGTTGAGTGTCAGCCAGTTGAGCCTCCGCGTTCCCGCCGTTCCGTGACTCGGAGCGAGAGCCGATGCGAGTCGACAGAAGCCCTCCCGAGTCGGAGTCTCCCCGTTCCCTTGGCACTTAACCTGCCTCGGGTAGACGTCCGCGAAGCTCCTTCCCCCATTACCACCGACTCGTGTGTGAGGTTCCGTCGTCACGCGCGCGTAACTCACAATCCTACCTACTGCAAACTACCGCCGCGATGTTTTCCGGGTGGTCTCCTCACTTGCAAGAGGCGGCCCGGCCCGCTACTCTAGTTACTAGCCGTCCGTGGAATCCAAGCAAAAGAGAAGACAGTCCGCGAGGCACCCCCGATCGTCTTTTGAGAGCGGAGAAGTTCGTACCCGGTGTAGCCCGTACTACTTAAACTCAAACTGTCCGTGGCGTAATGTCTGGTCGTTCGTCTGACCCCGGAGGAATCATTCTACTGGTGCTAGTTTCAGGCACCGGGGTGAGACGGAAGCTAGAGATTTTAATGGAATTACTATGAGCGTGTGCGATTCATGGCGAGCTTCGTTCCTGCTGTTTTGCTCAATCATTTCGCAGTTCATTCATACTCATACCCTATCATCTTACTAGAAGCCCCTCGCGTGTTCAAGTATCGCTTATTTCTCTCACTCCAGCATGCTTCCGCTCCGTGATACAATGGTGTTGATAAAGTGTGCGTGTGTCTGGTTCGCAAGAAAAAAGCTCCGTCACTTATTCGCCTAACAAATTGCGTTGACTCCACCTCGGTCCAGTCCATGCAGCGTCTGGGTCTAGTCAGGGTCTGTTGTATGCGCGTGTGTGTGTGTGTGTACGAGGGTGCGTGTTCGATGTGTGTCAGTGTGCATCTCGCGAACCGGTGTGTTTGTATGCATCGCTCGCACGCAGCACGCACCCCCGCTCAGCCGCGTCGGTTTCAAAGACCCAGTGGGTCATGTGTTTCCCTCCTAGTTATAATATTATTATCTATGGGTACATGTCATTTCGACGCTGCCACTTCGACTGGGGTTTGTTTCGACGCCGTATCGTTTTGTTACAAGCGATTGAGGTATAGTATCCACCCCTTCGATCGGGATCAGCTTTGGCTTAAAAAGAGTCCTTTTTGGATGAATTTAACGCCATGAATCCCGATCCTTAAGTCGGCCCTGCTTCGAAGTTACATACAAAAAACCTAAATAAAATTTATTTATTTTCATTTATCGATATTGCGGCACTCTGGGCAATCCGAATTTGTTGATTTTTTACTCAAAAACAGTCCTTCGAAAGACGGATAAAACGACCCTACATGCATTAACTTATCGCCAACCGTTCACGATTTAGAAATCATAAAGTGAAATTGTCAAAAACTGAAATTTGAATACACGTGTTTTATATGGGTAATCGCCATTTCCGTACATTATTGGTACAGCAACCTTACTCGGAGAGATCGGATGATCTTACAATTACATAGTAGCAAGTACTTTGCTACTAAAACCTAACTAACTCCGAAATTGTCAGTACGTGGAACTCCGCAACCGAATCGAAGCCCAGACCTAACCCATTTGTTAATTTAAATTAAATTAAATTATAATCTAAACAAAATGAAAGTTTATGTTATTTTAATAACGTGCGTGCATCAACAAAGTGCCTGTTATCATGTAATTGTAAGATCATTCGATCACTCCGAGTAAACTTGTACCAATAATGTACTGTTATGCCACCCAATATATATGTGGCGGCCTCGAGGTACCGAGGGAGACGACGGCAGAGGGCAGGCCAGCCGTCTCGAAGTCCGATAACGAGAGGTCGACAGCAGCGCAGCCGATTTGACTGCAGCATGACGTCCGCCACGCTAGAGTAGCGGCCACCGGCCGCCAGTTCGAATACCGACCAGCGACCCTACACTTCATCTCGATCGAATCGACGAAATCGTACGCCTGTACACGCGAACCGCTCTTGGTATAATAAAGTAGTGTTAATCCGACCGACTGTCGCTTTACTCTCCTGATCCTCGCGTCCGCCTCCGAAAGGACCTTCGTTGGAGTGGCCAGAGTGAACTCCGCTCTGCCAACGTCTCTCGCACACCGCGGCCGGAACCTCGAACGTTTCCGGCAAGGTATAAGCTGTGCTAGAGACCGAAGCCACATATATATGAAATTTGTTTTTTTTGATAAGTTACCTCGTGCCCCTAAACATCCGCTACGATAGAGTTACTTCTAAGTAGTGCAATAGCCAAGCGTCACTCGCTTTGTTAGGCGAGTGATCGCCACAGGGAGTCAGTCAGAAGCTCCGCTAGTAGAACAACAAGTGCCGTTTATTCTTGTATCTTGACATCCAATAAATTTGTTAAAAATAAGGAAAGTGTGAATAAACCCTTCTCACGGCATAACAAAGGAGAAATTTTGGTGGCAGCGGTGAAGGGTTCAAGTCAAGAAGAAGCGGCAAAATAAAAAGGAAACGAAGTCCGTAGGGTTCGATTCCGACTGAGGAAACCCTGTAGGCCTGATTCCGACTGAGGAAAGCCCCGTAGACCTGATTCCGAACGAGGAAAGTCTAAAGAACTAATGATTCGGTGAGTAAATATCATTTACTACTTACCGAACTGCGAATAGAGGTAGCACAGACACTGATATTAGCTCCGAGAAGTCTAACATTAGCGAAATCTGTCAAAGAATTAATAAAATGACAACCGAAGATTCCTTAAATACCGAGACTTGGAGTCTCAAAGGGAGAGTCCAGAACTTAAGTGTTGAGTTAGCTAGGATCAGTTCCTTGTTAGTAACACAACAGACAAATATCGGCAATCAAAGAGGGGACAGCGGAAGTCCGATTCCGCCATTCGAACGACAAGATGAGGCGACTAACGAGGACACACGGTCTGCGCAGACTGACTCATCTACCACAAAAAACGCGTTGATTAGCGAATTAAAACATTGCAAACAAGCCATCGAGATGATTTCCGAATTTAACGGAACAAATCGACCTGTCGAGAGATTTGTTAAAGAAATAGAGGAAGCTAAACAACTTATTAATGACGAAAGAATGTATTTGAATTTGATTCGAACACACAAACTAAAAGGAGATGCTAAGACTTATATTGACCAACGAACTGTGGTGACGCTATCTGATCTGTTCGAGGCATTGCAATTAGAGTACTCCCTTACTAAAGGGCTGGACTTGTTAATTCAAGAACGATCGCATTGTCTCCAAGGAAAAAACGATATTAGAGATTATAGTCGAAAGTTTAATCTAATACAAAGAGATATACAACGCGCCATTAATCAACAAAGCAGCATTAGTGTATCCGAAAGGAACGCGATAATAAGAGCCGAGGATGGCAATGCAATCGCCGTCTATCTGAGAAATTTGTATGACAGCCTCTATTATCGTCTAGCTGGCAGACACTTTGAAACGTTATCGGATCTACAGAGAACCGCGTATGAACTATCTCGCTCAGAAGAACTACGCAAGCAAGCGCGCACTTTTCTCAAAATACCATCGCGTAGCGAGCCTACTGGAAATGCACCAAAACCTAAGCAAGAAAAGCGCGAAAGCCAACCAAGCAACTCGATAGTTTGTTTCACATTGTAGAAAGCCAGGACATTTGTCTCGCGAGTGCCCAAATTTTCCATCAAACAGCCCAACAACGAGGCCACCGGAAGTAAAATACATAGACTCGGAGACACAGGAAATAACATATACAGACTCGGAGACACCGGAAATAAACTATTCAGACTCGGAGATACCGTGCAGCAACCCACTATCGGATTACGATTGGAAAATAAAGAGCAACGATTCATCATCGACACTGGAGCAGGATTAAATTTGATAAAGAATAAATGCACACGAGGCCTTCTGGTCCGGAAAAGAGAAAATCGGTTTTCTGGAATTACGTCGGAAAAAATAATCTGTAAAGAGGAAGCACGCATTGATATTGGGAAAAACCAACACATTCTAGTGGTCGTAACGGATAATTTCCCCATTGAAGAAGATGGGTTGTTGGGGATGCCTTTTCTTGAAAAGGAAGAAGCCTTTATCGATGTTAAAAGAAAAGAAATAACCCTTACGAGCACTTTACATCGCCTGCTAAAAATAGATGTAATTCAAAACGAACGTATCGAGAAGCTACGCACCAGTACGAGATTGAGTCACATACTGGACCTGACCGAGGTCAACCATCTGTGGGCTCTGATAAAGCAGTATGCTGATATCTTTACCTTGGAAGGTGATGGAATGCCTTGTACCAACATTGTAGAACACGAAATCCCGACATCGGATCCTATTCCTGTCAATACCAAGCAGTTCAGGTATCCACCGGGACATCTCGAGATCATTGCAAAACAAATGACAGAGCTATTGGAACGAGACGTAATTTGCGAGTCATGTTCACCCTTTAATTCGCCATTATGGGTTGTCCCTAAGAAGAAGGACGCCTCTGGGAAACAGAAATGGAGAGTGGTAGTAGACTTCCGAGATCTTAACAAAAAGACTCTTCACGATGCGTATCCCCTACCGAACATCGAAGAAATTTTGGACTCACTAGGGCGAGCCCGGTGGTTCAGTGCATTCGATTTAACAAGCGGATTTCATCAAATTGCAATGAAAGAAGAAGATAAAAAGAAAACGGCATTTTCAACACCTTCTGGGCATTACGAATACAATCGGATGCCTTTTGGGTTAAAAAACGCACCTGCCACCTTTCAGCGCATGATGGATCAAACACTGAGAGGATTGGTGGGCCGAATCTGCTTTGTTTATCTTGATGATATAATAATATTCGGCACTACGCTAGAAGAGCATCTTAAGAATTTGGCAATTGTCTTTGAACGACTACGATTGAGTGGTCTCAAATTGCAACCAGATAAATGTGAATATTTAAAACCTGAACTTCAATATCTGGGTCACGTGATCACAGCTGAAGGGGTGAGACCTAATGCTGAAAAGATTATTGCCATTACGAATTACCCAGTACCAAAAAGTGCTAAGAATATAAAACAACTTTCGGGTCTAATGGGATATTATAGGAGGTTCATCCAAGACTTTTCAAAGAAGGCAAAACCGCTCAATAATCTCTTAAAGAAAGGAGTCACGTTCGAGTGGAAGCAACCGCAAGAAGATGCCTTTCAGTTATTAAAGAGAGAATTAACCAGTGACAAGGTATTAGCTTATCCCGACTTTAATAAAGAATTTTATTTGACCACTGACGCTTCAAATATTGCACTGGGAGCAGTGTTAGCACAAAAGGATGAACAAGGATATGAAAGACCGATTAGCTTTGCAAGTAGAACCCTAAACAATGCAGAAAGAGAATACTCCACTACCAATAAAGAGATGTTAGCTTTGGTTTGGGGAGTCAAACATTTTCGCCCATACTTATATGGACGAAAGTTTGTCGTATATACAGATCACAAACCTCTGAAATGGTATTGCGACAATAAAAAGCCTAACACAATGCAAATCCATTGGCGACTCGCTCTACGAGAATACAATTTCGAAACGCGACACAAGAAAGGATGTCTAAATACTAATGCCGATGCACTCAGTAGAAACCCACCGATCCTATTGGCTAATACCACAAGAAACGCCTGGAGAAAACACATATTCTTCTCTGAAGAAATACAACCTGAAGATGTATTCGTCGACCTTTTCCTGGGAAACGAAAACAGAGTTACTTATGACGAAGAGACTAAGATCAATTGCATTAGCGAAAAATTTGACGCAGATTCAGTATCAAGTATTTTGGAACAAATCAGAAATATTGCCGTAGGTGAGGGAATACATGTTTTAACAATCAATTATTCTGAACTAAAGAATCTAATAGTTATGAAATTAGGTGATCTGAAGGAAACATTAATTAAAATATTTTCCGACCCTTCTGTTGTTATAAAATTGTATCCTAGAAATTTGAAAAAAACAGAAAATGATCTGGAAAAGGGTGAAATTATGCGACAGAATCATGACAGCTTGCTAGGTGGGCACGCAGGAATTAAAGCTACTATTGATAGAATCATGAGGGAATATAATTGGTTAGGACTGTATCAGGATGTAGCAAACTATGTGAATAGCTGCACTATATGCCAGGAAAACAAGGTTGCTAGGAGGAGAACAAAAACCCCATTGGTGGTTACCGATACATCCAAACGATTTAATGATAAAATAGCTCTAGAT
Organism: Ectemnius lituratus; assembly: GCA_910593735.2. Lineage (NCBI taxonomy): Eukaryota > Metazoa > Arthropoda > Insecta > Hymenoptera > Crabronidae > Ectemnius > Ectemnius lituratus. Next base: position 4,329,750 of record OU343035.1, read on the forward strand.
ATTGTGGGACCCCTCGACAAAGACTTGAGCGACAACAAATACATATTAACGATACAAGGCCAATTGACAAAATTCATGGAAGGAATACCACTAAAGGATCAAAAAGCTGAAACTATTTCAGTTGCATTATTGAATAACTGGATATTACGATACGGCTTGCCTAAAATAATACTAACTGACCAAGGGTGTAACTTTACCAGTAGACTGTTACAAAATCTAACGGATAGATTAGGAGTTGACTTAATTCACACTACCGCATTTCATCCGGAGAGTAACGGCTCACTAGAACGAGCCCATTCCGTAATTAAAGACTTCATCAGAAGCCAATTAGCTGAAAACAACGAAGCCAGAAACAGATGGGAAGAATATTTACAAGCTACTATTTACTGTTACAATACATCGAAACATACGGTGACCCAGTTGACACCCTTTGAACTAACTTTTGGAAGAACTCCCAGCAGCTTTGGACAACTAACTACTGACGACGAACAAACCTATGACAATTTGGCAAATAATCTAACTAGCTATTTGGAACAAATCTGGGAAAGATCAGGATCACTATTACATGACCAGAAAGTTAAGGTCAAGAAAAAATACGATAAACATGTTAAACCATTACAATTAGAACCCGGCGACTGGGTATGGATAAAGAATCAAGGGGTTGATAGAATGGCAGGGTTGTCAACACCTTGGGTGGGACCTTATAAAGTTAGGAAACTTGTTGGAGATACTAACGCTATTATAAATATCAAAGGAAAAGATATTAACGTTCATTTAAATCGTCTGAAGTATGCTAATCTTACCACTATTGCAGATCCATAATCCGATTAAGCCTCCTAGGGTTTGTTCTCGCCAACGATTATATAATTAAGGAAATCAAAGATGTCCCAAATATTCATTTCGATACGATGGGAACCACGAGAATCTACCACCAGACTTGGAAATCTGTCATCTTTCTGGACCTGAGCGAACTCGAACTGTTGGAAGCACCAGTGGAACATTTACTGGGAAATCGTACGGCACCATACCGTTTACTGGGAAAGCCTTCGAAACAATTGGAGCTGGAACAAGTGTATATATGTATTGGAATGCGATTCGATAAGTATAAGGAAATCCGGCATTTGTTATTACAGAACATTGGTTATTCAAGTAAACTTAAGGTTAAAAGAGGATGGTTAAACCCCATTGGGGATTTATTAAATATAATAGCAGGAACACTTAGCAATAAGGACGCCGAATACTATAATTCTGAGATCGATAAACTCTACAAAGATAATAAGCGAATCACTACCCTGATTAATAGACAAGTAACAATCACGAAGGGCACAATTAAAAATTTTGAGGAATATAGGAGTAAGGTATTGGGACACCTCAATAAAACAGCACAGATTATAAACTCAAATATTGAGCAAGAAGAAAGGGATATGCGTATGCTAAGTTTAGCGTTACACATAAGCGAAATTGTTTCTGAGTACGGCCAGCTAGTCCAAAATTTGAGGGAAATTGTAACGCATGGTTTGCAAGGGAATGCTGACCCATTGTTGATGACAACTTCACAATTGGGAGAATTACTGAACGAGCTAGAGAAACAATACGGGAGAAAGAAACTTTTATTCAATAGAGATGAAGCCTATAAATATTTGAAGGAAGCTAATGTCAACGTTTTCCTGTTAAGGGGGCAGAAACTCTGTTTTGAACTAATCATCCCCATTATCGAAGATAAAGTATATGAACTATATCAGATGATTCCACTTCCGAAAATAACTGAACGATATCTGTATCTAATCAGCATTACCGAACAATATATATTAATTGATAGAGACAGCCGTCAGTACTCGTTTGTAACCGAAGCCGAGGCATTGGCCTGTAGAACATACTTTGGCATTAGACTGTGCGAAAGAAAGACTCCCTTGTTCACCGGAATGTCACAAGATCCTTGCTTAGATCGAGCAATACATTCGTTAACAGGATCCACAGAATGCCAATCTGTAATGATCAAGCGGACTAATAACTTCTGGATCCAATTACACTCGAATGAGGAATGGATAAGCATAGCTGGAGATCCCGAGACTCTCCATATCCAATGCCCAAATACTGTAAAGATAGACACTCTAACCATTACGGGAGTAAAACTATTAAAACTAAAGTCAGGATGTACCGGCAGAACTATCGTTACCACTCTATATTCCAGCGAATCAGTAGATGTCTTAAATCACTTTAAAATGACTTTTGGGATACGGAACGTAAGTATTCCAGAATTAAACGAAAGTATCGCTCCTTATGCCAGAGTTCCCAGTTTAACGAAAACCCTAATCGAGCCACAGGATTTAAGAGATGCTTCCCGTTCTCTTAACGAAATCTCCGTAGAAGCTGATGAAATTTCTGCCCACGTGCGAGATGCTAGTAGAACCGAATTAATTTGGTATAGTTTGACTGGAATGTCTAGTATAATTGTAATTGGTTTGGTAATTTGGATATCCTACAAATGTGGTCTCTGTAAATTGATTCGAAAAATATGTCAACTAACCACTTACAACATTTGCTGTAACATAAGTAGCGATGCTGGACCTTCAAATAATCAGTCGATTATAACTCCGATGAACCAAGCGCCAATCAATATGCGAAGTTTAATAGAAAATGACGATCGGAATAATGACCAATCACTGTCTAAGAAAAGGCTTAGTTTTGAGGAGCCGTGTTCAAATAGCAAGTATAGTCAGAGAAGACGCCCGATTATAAAGCCAATTGAGGCTTAAAAAGGAGAGAAAAGTTTTCCGATTTTTGTGTAATCAGAAAACTTTTAAAAATATGGGAAGGGGTGTTATAGTTTCACACCTCCCCCTAACGTCACGACTTCCACGAGCGGCAAGAGTAGAGGAACTGGGAGCATCTCTTGCGATACTTCTCTCAGCCGGATTAGCGACAATAGAAAAGACAATCACTGTAACAGTGAGGACTATAGTCAATGAGGATTATTATAGTCAATAATTATTTTTTGAATTATATTACAATCATGATTCGCACAAATCGAAATAAAGAGAAGTACGAGCATATGGGTTACTTATATTGTTTTGATGAATTTGTGGCTAGAGGCACTAAAAGGTCATGGAGGTGCGAAGTAGAATTTGCAAAAAATAATAGGTGCAAAGGAAGAATTTATACTGATGCAATTACCAATGAATTTTTGCAAGTCATTAGTGATCATGCCCATGCGGCTGACGCAGCCAAGGTTGAAATTTCTCAATCTGTAACAGCTATAAAACGCAGAGCTGTCGAAACTCAAGAAATCCCGAGCCAAATACGTACAGCCTTAACTCAGGATTTGTCTATTGGAGCATTGGGTCAGTTTCCTAGTCAGAACGCCATTCGCTTGACAATTCAACGTGCAAGAAACTTTGCACACATTACACCAACTCAACCAGTTGACCGTGGTTCTATTAAAATTCTAGAGAATTATCAATCATATGGCGAAAATTCAGAACAATTCCTCTTAGCCGATTCTGGTTTTGGTGATCAAGATAGAATTTTACTTTTCGGTAAAATCCGTGTCGCCAATTGGATTCATCATGTCCGAAAAATGTATGTTGATGGTACATTTAAACTTACACGCAATTTGTTTTGTCAAATTTTCGTTATCATGGCCGAACGCAACGGTTTTGTTTTACCTATTGTATACGCTCTTTTGCCAAATAAACAGGAGATAACATATACCCGAATGATTGAAATGATTCTCGAAGCTTGGCCAAACTTTCAGCCGTCAATAATTTCTTTAGACTTCGAAATGGCCATCATCAATGCTTTTTCTTCGAAATTTGCAAATGCTGAAATACATGGATGTTTATTTCATTTGATGAAAAACATTAAACTCAAAGTGTCAGATCAGCATCTAATGCATCGCTATAACACGGATGCAGATTTTGCGCTCTATACGCGCAAGATTCCTGCAATAGCTTTTGTGCCCATTGAAAAACTCGAAAATGCTTTGGCGGCAATAGAACCCAATTTACCAAATGAATTGATACCCATTCTAAATTATTTCGAAGATAATTATATAGGCAGATTACTAAGAAATAATAAGCGTCGGCAGCCTATTTTTGCTCCTGCTATTTGGTCCTGCTATACTCGAACATTAAATAATGAAGGAAGAACTAATAATTTTGCTGAAGGGTCATTCCATGCCAAATCGATCACTCATTTCCCGCACCATTTTGTATCTTAACGAAAATTTGTGACCTTGTTGTCTATGCCTGCCCAAGGAGGGTTCAAGTCATTATTTGCCCAAATTCGAATTTGGGCGGAAACTACAAGCTTTCAAAAATTTAAAATTCACTCGTTTTCGGTAAAAATAGGGTCTACATTGTTACGAGCCAGGCTTCGCGAGTCCTAAATATGCTCTGAGATCGTGCAAAGAGTTATTTCACCTTTGCCAGACTCGAGTCTTCTAGTTCCCAATCGGCCCTATATCAATCCTGGGATCGTGCTAAGGGCTATTTCACCTTAACCAGACTCAGGTCCCTATTCTCCTGTTTACCCCTTTGTACTAGTTACTTCCAAATAACTCAGAACAGAACTTGGGATCGTGCTAAGGGCTATTTCACCTTAACCAGACTCAAGACTGGACCTTGTTAATTAAAAGAATGGCTAGTTACTTTCAGTAGCTCAGAACGGGTCTTGGGATCGTGCTAAGGGCTATTCCACCTTAACCAGACTCAATCCTACTCATTGATCATGAAAGAATGCCCTAGGCTAAAGTTAAACCTTACTATTGCTCGCCGGATACACCTTGAGCGGTAAAAGTGTATCCTCGTGGGATCTTTTATTATTCTTTTCCTTATATGTGCTTATTTAAATCAAGGATGACTGAACAGGAATTCCAATAAAGAAGCAATGATTTCTTTAATAAAAACTAAAACAGTGATCAATATATTCTGAATGAAAATACAATACAAAAATATAATAATGAGAGGTTCAGCGGAAGTGAAATGTTGTTACAATATACTTAAACTGAGTTCGTATTACGTTACGATATTGAACGGGGGAGAAACTGACGAAAGAACTGTGACTTGCCTAACGATCGCGATATGACACGATGTACGTACGGTAATATTGACTGGTTTCGAAGGAGACTAATGCTCGATCTACTACGATGTTCTTCGCTGGTCCGAGTGACAGAGCTTCGCTGTCGATGAGAGTTCGGAACTGATTCCCCCGCTTTCCACTAGAATTTAGGGCTTAAATACCCGAAAACCCAGTGAAAAGGGGGTATGGTGGGAGTATAGGGCGCCAAGAGTCTGACCATGCTTGAGTTCTAAGGAACTACACAGATGCACCAAGGGCACGCTGCGTTGCTCCCCTACTAGAAAGCTATAAACACTAGAGATAAGACGGAACGAAAGGAGTCGAAGTCACAGTTTTAAGGCTCGAAAAATACGCAGGAATATTCTATGTAGGAAGCTAGCGAGTTATAATTATTGAATCTACGTATGAAATAATGTTAAGAAAAGTAGTCCGAGAGGATGAATATGTAACATACGCACGCACGCGAATCGGATGTTGCATTGATTTGTTTATGCAAATCATTGTTTATTCGATAACCTCGGGTGGATGATATTGGCTATGCCATTTGATTCCGATTCTTATTAAGAATGGAACGGTGTGACAGATTTACTTGTGCCGGTGTTTTGAAAGAATTGCTCTTGATTGCATGAGCTAAGCTGTCAAGAAGCAATAAGTCAGAAGTAGTGTCGGTTTGCAGAAAGTTTTTTTTAGACACCCATAAAATTTCTGTAGGGCGGTTAACTCGTGTTCTGAATGCTGAAACTCGTGGAACTGATCGTCGTGGTAAGATGCCTGGATCTTCTCGAAAAACAGACGAAATTAAGATAAAAGCTGTACGAGAGCATATTTTAAGTTTTCCAGCATACGACAGCCACTATACCCGAGCTCGTCACACTCCTGGTCGAAAATATTTGAGTCCTGAATTAGATATTCTAAAAATGTATAGCCTGTATGTAGAGAAATGTGAAGAAAATAACCAATCCTTTGTTAAGGAATGGATTTACAGGAAAATATTTAACACTGAATTTAACTTAAATTTCCATGCTCCTCGAAAAGACACATGCCAAAAATGTGATTTACTCAAAGTGTTTGGGATGACCACAATGATTAGTTTTAAGTATATCAGTGGACTGTATTTATTGTATGTTTCCGTTATTTATTTCCGTTTAGTTTCTGTTGAGTTACAGTTTAGCTCAACTAAGTAACGTTTCCAGTTAAGTTAGGAAAGTTGATGATTGATAAAACAATGGTTGTAGTTTAAGTAGTTGACTTACTAAAATTGTGAACTTCCAATATTTAGTGCTCAATGATTGAACCTGCTCGGCCTCTGGTACACGTGATCGCTGCTACGAAATGACAGTGGGTTCACTTACGTGAGCATTAGCCAGAAAACGAGAGCGAGCCCTTGATTTCCATGCTATTTATAGACACCCCACCCACTGGAACCTTGACCTACGCAATTTCCTGTTCCATTGTCACTGGTTTCCAGTGGATGAGGTGACTTCCACGATTTTATGGTCGATCGATCGTTAATCGATAGGACGATCACGTGAGGCGACTGAGCTCGGGCGCAGGCGCCTCGCGTGACGTCGCGCACGCGCTGCCTTTGACTGTCGTGAACACAAAGGAAAAATCGAAGCTTGCAATAATGAGGAAGAGAAATTACATCTTAGAGAAAGCCATGATGTACATTTACAAAATGCCGAACGAGCTAGGAACTGTCTTGCAGAGGACCAAAAGAGAGCAAAAGAAAATTCCAGGGAATATTATGGATTCTCATTTGATTTGCAAAAAGCACTTCCGTATCCTAAACTGTCTGTTTTCTTAGCCTATTATAAGCGTATGTATGAGATGAAACAACAGCTTCAAAAGGTGCACAGGAAGTAGCATCGTGCATTTTAGCGCATATGGAGGATATCTTAGCTTCTCAAAAACACGTAATAGCCTACAGTGATGCTTGTTCAGGCCAAAATCGCAACATTAAAGTAGCATTGACATAGCTGAAAATTGCCCAGTCATCGAATAATAATATTGAAACGATAGACCACAAATTTTTGGTATCGGGTCATTCCTTTCTACCGAATGACCGTGATTTTGGTTTGATAGAGATGAAAATAAAGAAAAGCAAATTACTTATACAATCCTGACCATTACTATGAATTGATCGAAAATTGTAGAAAAAGAAATACATTTTCGATCAAACGAATGTCGCAGCCGGATTTTATTTCAACGAAATCACTTGAAAAATCAATAACAAGGAGAGTAAAAAATACCGCGGGCGAATCTGTCTCTTGGCTAAAAATTCAATGGATGAGATTCTTGAAAAATGAACCTTATAAAATGTTTTATAAGACTTCTTTAGATGATTCTGAATTCCAAGTTTTGGATCTTTCACCTAAAAGAGGAAGACCAAAAATATACGAAAATATTCAATTACTTCCATTATACAACACCACTAGACCAGTAACGGAAGAAAAACATAAAGATCTTATGTGTTTACTACCATACATCCCTCCAGTTTTTCAGGAACATTTTAAAAATCTTAAAAACTCGAAATTATGATAAAAATGGATTACTTTCTAAAAATGATTAATAAGTGTTTATGAATTATTTCGTTAAAGTTGTTGTTTCAAGTAAAAATCACAATTTTTTATTACTTTAAGTCAATTATAGGACATTCAGTTAATTTTGAAAATGGTCTAAGTCAATTCAAGCTTTAAAAACAACATTTTCCTATGAAATTCACACAAAATTTCATATCTATAATAAATTTCCATTAATCAAGAGTAATACAATTATAAATTTAAATGTCGCATAATGTAAAAATATTTTTTAATTTATTCAAATGCGATTCATTAAATATCTCGAAACAAGAAATATATGACTTAGACGACTTTCATAATTATGGGCACATATGAGTTTTTTTTACGAGAGTTTCAAATGTGAATCTTTTTGTCAGATCCTTTCCTTCAGATCTTCTACGTTTACTAGAACGGATCAATCCCATATGCTTCTATATTTCGAGGTAATTCGAGCCTCCTTGCAAGAAGACCAAAGGTTCAGAAGAAAAAGAAACGATTTCCACCTGTCGACATTTCGAACTTCAAGACCAACGATCCTCGTACCCACCAATTTCCTGTGTCCGTCTCGTCCACGGTTTTTGAAGTGGTTTTCCCTGGACCTCGGGCAGATGCTGAAGCAACACCTGCCTGGATTAGACCGCTTTGCCTATCTTACTCCTGATCCACCAGCGACAGACAGAATTGACCACCATCCACGTTCGAGGACGAACGCTTTCTTCATGGGGGGGGGGGGGGGTAGTGTTACGGTCCTGGTCCCCCCCGATGCAACCAATGCATATTCATATACCTTTACGCCTTGTAAATGGTGCTATTGCTGATATTATTGGATTTTCCCAAACACTAGATTCTGATGATTTTTAAACGATACAGTTTTGATTACCAACCAATGTTGTACATTCATTAGAAAAAGTTATCTGTACATTTCAAGTAATAGATAAAACCTATGTTATTCATCATAAATTTCCAAAATCTCTTAGGCATGGTATTACTATTTACAAATGTCAAAGGCTAAGTTTTAATAATTCGGTGACTTTAGTACATTCTCTCAAAGGATTTATTAATATTGACCATGTCTCCGCATACACTAATGTTAGTATGCAGTGTACGCTTCATTCCCGAATTATTCGGAAAAAAGTACTGAATCAACATGAACATGATGCGATAAAAGCTTTCGCTGAAGTTTATGTAAATGAAGGCCACTCCTTAATTGTTTCGGGGTTTGACAGTATTTAAGTGGCACTTTTATTGAAAAGATGCATTCGAATTTTTCCACTGTGTTATAAACAGTCATTGCAATATTAAAAATATTCTAGACCATAAGTAAACTCATAAAGTGCGCTGCAAAACTTGACTTGGAATTAGCTTTTTACCATCGAATTATCGGTAATATCGGCCTTGCGTAATTGCCCCGGCGGCCGTGTAACGTCGCCTGTGTCGTGTGCCGCTGAGTGCTACACGAAGTGAATCAGGGCTGATATCGGCAGACTATCAATTAACTGGAAAGTGGAAAGTGGAGAAACTGACCAGCTTATTTTTTAACAATTTTAACCCGGCAACGATAAGAGACGTCGGTGAGCGGGTGGCGGCGTATTGTCCAGAAAGGATTAAGTTTCCATAGGAAAAACAACTTGAGGACGCAACAGACGTGCTAATAGGATTAATTTGAATTTGTCTCCTTTAATTGCAAAGTTCCTCGGGGGGCGTACAGGCATTATTCTGGAAATTTACTCGTAGACTTTACGGGATGCCCTCCAGAGATCCTGGCAGTATCGTTTAGCAACATCCTGGATCTTCCGAGTTTATTGTTCCACAACTCTGATGATGCGAGGCGTTGCGAACAGAAACTTGCAGGGCTAGCGGATGACATCCCGGTGCATCCACGAAAGCGATTTCAGTAACACGGAAACACGCCTTTGGCAGATACTTTCAATTCAAGAAGGTGATCTGGAATTGTTAAAATTACAAACGACTGCCCCCTGACTTCCTCGAGATTTTTTCTTTGGCGGAAACGCGATCCTTTCCGGCTATATGTCGTTTTTCGTTTATCGCTGGCAATATTATGACGCGTAGCGTTAATACATTTAATAGTGCCACGCACTCTGTGCCGGCGGGTAATGTGTGATATGGAGGACTGAGAGAGCCGAGGCTATAGAGTAATTCGAGCAGACCGACATGTTTCCAAACGATATTAACTGGGTCTGTCGAGAAACATGTAGGGCGATATAAATACGTATCACGAAGATATGTGCAGTTAAATAAGAATTTTAAATAAGAATTCGCTTTTTTTTAATAAGAATTCGCCCGTGACCTCGGCGACTATATCCTTTTGCGTAATGGCTCCATTCGGTGCACGAAGGTTTCTTGCGAGACACACTTTTGACTCGCAATCCCTGTGCAATTTACCAATGTTTCAACAGTTTCCAATTCTGCGATGCGAAGTGCTGTGGGCATAGTCGCACGCATTCAATGTGCAGTCAGCCTTATTTTCACATTGGACCAATCGCATCATTTTATGAATATGTCGGTCGCCCGATTCCCCTCGCGCTTGTTACATCTGTTGCTCGATGACCTGCCCAAGTTCACAATGTACCGGTTCCCATAGTCACGACGTGGTTGATCGCCTCATTACGGGAAACAGCAGTGCCAGGGAGACATGTGAGTATTCGCGGTATCCACGCATTTTCCACGTGCACTTTAATTTCTCTTTAATCATCATTACACGCGCATCTGCTTCTTTCAGAGTAGAAGCGTCACCATGTCCGGCTCAGGCGGCGAGGAGGATTCCACGAAGGCGGAGGCCAACGCTGCTTCGGCAAACAGTAACATTAAATTTTAAAATTTCCAACGCGTCTTCTCGAAAAATCCCTCCTAACAACAACTCATCGCGTTTTTATTATTCCGCAGAAAATGTATGGGCAGCCTAGATGGCCGAAATGCAGCGAGAGGTGGAGTTCCTCCTCTTGCAGCAGCGGCTGCGGCGGCTGCGTTTGGAGAAACAGCAATACGCCACCCAGCCGGAGCCGCAGCCGCTGCCGAAGCAGGAGCCGGAGCCTGCGCCGGAGCCGGAGCAACAAAAGGAGGAGAAGGTTACCGCGGCGGTGCCGAGGCGACCCACCGCCTCCCAAACAAGTAAGTGATTAGTGTTATCCTAAGGAAGTTCGTATCTATAATTAACCATTGTGTGTCTTGATATTGTTCCAGGGCGAGTCAGGGGTGCCGGGCGATCCCGTGCAAAGGGATCGTGGTGCCGTCGCGGTGGCTGGCCCTATCAATGGCCGCACCAGTGGCCGCGTGGAGGAAGAGATGGCGGAGGAGGTGGCGGCACTTATTTTCTACACTTACCTTAATTTTTGTCCTTTTCTCTTATTTACAAATATATCTTAACAATAAAAAAAAAAAAATTAAATTTCGGGTTGTCTACAATTATTTACAGAATACAGTTAGTTGGTATGTGTATGTATGTTTATTATGCCCCTTAGGGTTATAATTCTTTACACTTCTCCTTACATCTAATTCCCGCACCTCTCTCTCTCTCTCCATCCATCTCAACTCTCGTACTGTGGACCTCCGTTTCCCGTGCTCTTCCATTCATTCCTCCCATACCCTCCCGCACTTTTCGCCGTGCCTTTTCCTTTCATTTGCTCCAATCTCCTTAACCAATCCTATATAGTTAGTTGGTAAATATAGTATAGCTAAAGATAGAGTTAATAAAGGTAGTTAGATCGCGACAGTGCCAATCTTTTAGGCTTGACTTTTATCAGCAGCTATCCCCAACACACGAAAGCTTGCATATACCGACACCTTCTAGAGCGGCAACGTCACTCAGCTTCGCTAGTCAACAAGCGCCTTCAATTTCTCGTAAATTTAAAGGTCCATTATCTATGTATTATCTATTTATGAACAATTGAAGCGAAAAGTATTACTTACATCAGCACACCCACATCCAGCCAATCCCTGCAATATGTTTTATTGAAGCAGTAAAGAAACAACACGGTTCATTCACAATAGTTTTATTTTTTTATGTAATTATAAATAGTCATACATTTTATTTGAATCTGTTATCCCAAGCAACAAGAAGTGGAACTTGTAATAAAAATAATATTTATTGAATTGTTGAGAGCTGTCAGTTAGCTTAATGCTGTCGTCAAATCAAAACAGTTAGCTTAGATCTGTCGGCAAATCAAGACAGATATAAAAATACATTTCGAGCTACTGCTGTTAGAGCAAACGTTCGAAGACATCGCCATTTTCCTGTACACAGGAGGCAACGGGTCTTCGAAAATGTACTCTTACAGCCCGTAGAATTTCAGGCATGATGGTTCGAAACGCTGCAAGAATTGCTTCTTGCAGTGTATTATTAATAAATTCCGTATATATACGAGCATTTACGCTACCCTGGAATATGTGCGGGCCGATAACCCGGTTTCCAAGAAGCCGGCCTACACGTTCACTGTTACCCAACCTTGGACGTGGGATTCCACTCGGCAGTGGGGATTCTCGACGGCGTAGTGATGAAAGGTTGCGTCGGTTAAATAACCCTGTATTATTAAAACAGGCTATGTCGGTCCATAAAATATTTTGTAGTAATTCCGCGTCTGCAGCATGCTGCTGCTTGACATGAAAATTAAAAACCACGTTTTAAATACATGAATCTTTATATGAAAATAATAGATTTTTGCAACTAATGTAGAGTAATTCATATTTACCTCGTCAATCATCCACTGGCAGAAGTCCATTCTCTGGGGGCCGTCGCCAGGGCGCAACATTTGCACCGGGTGCTGCTTGAATGGGTGCATCTGTAGTACCTTCTTCAGGATGCGGTGCACCTTACTCTGTGACAACTGGAGCTGGCGTCCAAGTTGCCTCGTTCTGCTGTGTGGGTTTTCCGCGATAGCCCGTCGAACCGCTCCAACGAATTCAGGGTTGCACCGGGGAATAACTCTTTGTGCAGCTCTTCTTGCAGCTTCCGCATTAGCTGCATCCCGGGCATTACGGCGTTCTCGCTGCTCAATTTTGTAAAAGCAGGACGGAGTTGGCTGCATTATGTCGGGGTATCGTTGGCGATACAAGAATGCAGCCGCCTCCCGTTGCAAACTGATGTGAAACTGTGCAAAGCATTGCATTTGTTTAAAGTGATTGGATTGTCTCAGAAGAATTCTGGATTTGGGTGTTCCGAAAATGTTGGGCCATAAAATCTTTTTCTTAAGATTGTCTTAAATTTAGTAGTTATCTGTAAATAACATGCACCCTGTAGCACATTGAATGTTGCAAATGGTGCTAAAGTGAATGTTCAAGGGAAAGGTACGTGTAAAGTGCAATTTCAGAATGCTAATGGTGACAACATCAGTGGTTACAACCGATGTCATATACGCACCGAGTATAGAGGGTAATTTATTGTCAGTCAAGAAGCTTCTAGACAAAGGTTTTAAAGTAAATTTTGTTCATGTTGGGTGCGAAATCACGCACAATAACAGCACGGTTTATTTAAACTACGTGAATCTCATACGGCAAATATGGTTAAACAACACAATGAGGCTTGCATTCATCACTGGCATAAGGTTTTCAACTATCGGGATCCAAAGGCGTTGCAGCTTATGTATTCCAAGAAGATGGTGAATGACATGATGATTAAAGATTGTGGAATCAAAGAATTCTGTGAGGTGCGTGCACAAGGGAAGATGACACGGATGCCATTTCCAAAAGGGTCTGATAGTGTATCGAATGCGGTGCTTGACTTAATCCATACGGATGTCTGTGAACCGGATGGAAAGATGGAAATATCTCAAGGAGGTAATAGATATATACTTACCTTTATCGATGATTTTTCGCGGTACACAGTCATATATCTATTGAAGAATAAGTCAGAGGTCGAGGTTAAGTTGAACGAGTATGTGGCACTGGTGCACAATAAATTCCGCAGAAAACTTAAAGTAATTAGGTCGGATCGAGGAGGAGAGTATATTGGCAGTAAACTTAAAACAACGTTGGCTAGTGAAGGTATTGAAGTTCAGTATACGGCTCCTTACACACCGCAACAGAATGGGATGGCAGAAAGAAAGAATCGCAGTTTGATCGAGATGGTACGATATATGTTGCTGGAAGCGAAGTTATCTCGAAGCTTTTGGGCAGAAGCTGTTAATACGGCAAATTATATAGTGAAACACCTTGCAGTGCTTGAAAGTAAATGTTTCGTTCATGTACCATCTGAAAGGCGTAGGAAATTAGATGATAAGGGAGTGCCGATGTTATTTGTCGGACATGACATGAATTCAAAGGCGTTCAGGTGTTGTGATCCGGTTCGGGACAGTATCGTAACCAGTAGGGATGTGGGATTCGGAGGAGGATATGAAAGAAATAATTTTCTGCAGCAGCCAGTAGTACCAGCATCATCGCAACCGAAAACCAGAGCAGTACAAACTGCAGAGAACAATCAGCAACCTATTGCTAAAGGACCAGGAAACGATCTAAAAATATGCTTCGAAGAAAGGGAAGAAACCCACTTAGAAGATAATGTTGGTCACAGGCAAAACTTCCAGGAAGAAGATTCGGAAGATGATTAAGCCGTATTTCAAGAAGCTGAAAGTGTATACAATTATTATTATGATGACATTATTAGTACTGATTCAGAGGCTCAAGGAAGATAAGAACATGCTCCAAGGAGTTCCAGATCAGGACGTACAGCCATTGAGGAGGAGTTACTAACATCTGATGATAGTGTTGGTAGTAGTAGGTCTGGACCCTGTCGTATCGAGAGGGAACTGGTCACCTCGGATGATAGCGATATTGAGGAAGGAGAGCGTCCAATTACCACCTGTACGTTTTATGGCGAAGACAGTGAGCAAAACTATCTCAGAACCGAAGACTTTGAGTGACGTAAGGAAGAGCGCCCAGAAAAGTGACTGGATTGAAGCAGTGAGATGGATTCATTGCGGAAAAATGGGACTTGGGAGTTGTATAAATTACCGGAGGGAAGAAAACCTGTCGGTTGCAAGTGGGTCTTTAAATTGAAAACTAATGCAGATGGTAGTATAAAATGCTACAAAGCTGGATTGGTCGCTCAGGGTTTTTCGCAGAAATATGGGACGGACTATGATCAAGTATTTGCACCAGTTGTAAAGAATCTACATTCCGAATTTTACTGACAATTGCAGCAACAAATAAGATGGCAGTAAAACTCTTGGATCTGTTGAAGGTTGATTCCTTATCCGCGTGGAAATTAGTGGAAGACTTTTGGAAACTCAAAAGTGATCTTTATTGCCTGACAGACTATCGAGGAATGAAACAAAGCCACTGATAAACATATAAACATCATAAACTGAACATATCATAGAGAAATCATAAACCACCAAACTATGCAAATTCGTGTGAATGTGACAACAAATATATATCTATAGGTGATTCCAACACTTCTCCTCATTCACATAAACCACAGCTATTTCGTAATGTGAGTAACCTATTTGGTGGCAATAGTTTTGTCAACAAATCTGCTAACATTTTCTCTGTCGGACAGTATTTACATTTGACATATTTCTTCACAACAAAATCTTTTACAAAATGAAAGCGCGTATCAATGCGTTTAGTCCTATTCGATAACTTCTTCATTTTCTATAGTTTTCTATAGTTTTAATTTTTATATAGTTTCGTTGACTAACCTCATAAAAACCATTTTGATTCTTATTAATTTCTAGTCCCAGATAACGTTTCATATCTCCCAAATCATGCATTTCAAATTTCAACGAAAGACCATGCTGTGGAATGACCTATAGATATATTTTTCATGTCACATTCACATGAAGTTGCATAGTTTGGTTGTTTATGGTTTCTCTATGATATGTTCAGTTTATGATGTCTATATGTTATTACCGATAAGTAGACCGTCATCTAAATAAAATACCGACTTGAAACCTCTGGATCTAAGCTGTGAAATACCAGGTTTCATTATTTTCGTGAAAGTATAGGGAGCAGTATTTAAACCGAAAGGTAACCAAGTAAATTCATATAAGGAGTTCAGAAACGTGCAACGTAAGAATATACGATCGTGTTTGTTCATTGGGACGAGATAGTACGCATCTTTTAAGTCAATAGTGGCCATAAAACAATTCGGAGTGATTCTCGTCGTACTACCTTGTCATCTTCTAATTTGAAATGCTGCGTATCAATGAATTTATTAAGTTTTTAATGAATTTATTAAGTTGGTAATTTTTGTCCAGTTTTCTATAAATCGACCTAGGCGTCCAGCGGGTCGACTAACCTTGTTAACATCTAATCTCGTCTCCTGAAGAGATTCGGTTGTTTGGCAGTTGGGCGACGAGAAGGTGCTGATTTCCGAGACTGAGTTGCTTCTTTTAGGCCCCCCGTCAATGAATTTTGTTGCTGTTTGTAAGAGTAGCGACGAGATGGGCCCTTCGAGTTTTTTGATTGGAGAGTATATTCCGAACGAGGTTGCGCCTTAAGTGTAAGTGTGTAGCTAGATGAGGCAAGGCTTCTAGCTGTTTTGATTTTTTCGTCCATGTTGATGCCAAATAGCCATTTATCGAGGACTGTCGCGTTTAAGGCTTCATGCATTGAAGTGTTGATATTTTTTAGAATGAGGCTGCGTCGAATGGAGGATTCTTCAAATTGGAAATCACAGAGTATTCTAGTTACACTGCTGACAATAGGTAATATTTCTAGTTTCTCTGAATTCTTGGAAAGCTGAAGGGTTAAGGTCGATAATTTTAATAGGCCATTCACAGCGGCTGAAATAAGATTTTTGGTACGGATAATACGTTTATCCCTTTTTGAAACTGAATCTTGTAGAGAGCCTTTAACATCTAAGTTCAGTTTGGGAGGATCGACAAACATACAATTTTCGGGGGTAAGACATTTTTTAAGTAAGTTTGTTCTTTCCTCTGAAGGTAGACCTTTTTGGGTGATCGATTGCAGGCCGACTCTTGTGATAAATTCTTTGTTGGCAGCTGGAGCAAGTTGTCTATCAAAGACCAATGCTTCGCCAATCGCTTGTATTACCTCATTATCAAGATGCAATGTTGTCTGCGAAATCGGATCCTGAGGTCTGGCTGTGGATTCTGTTGTAGAATCAGTATTGGCCGATAGTTCAGGATCTGGCCAAATTTGAGCGTTTTTCTCAATCTCAACCGCTGAGTGCGAATAGTGAGAGATTTCTGAGGATGAGCTTCTGGATGTTCGGTTAAGTCCATCATCCGAATCCGTGGTGTAACTATAGCTCGAGTTTGGTGACTGACTTCGGCTTGCTCGCGATGTGCAAGCTTGGGGAGACGAATGGCGGCCACCTATATTTCGTAGATAGCGTATGACAAACCTTGCAGAGGTGATATTAAATGGTTCTACAATTCAGTTGAACTGAATGTAGACCGTTATTGTTCCATCTGTCAGTTGCAGACTGACATGTTGGACAAATATATCATTAATGGTTGACACTTATGATGTTTTTGGTTGAAATATTCATTTAATCTTTTCTCCATTCGTCGGAGCCTTTTCTTTAAATATTGTTTTTCGTTTTCCTTGTTGTTGCGTGATGAGTGACGTCGTTTACCCATATTGAAAATTATTTTCTGGGAGCGGGGAAAAATCAGTGTGCAGCTTTTTACCATCGGTTTACCAACGATGAGGTAATGATCTCGCCCGTCGCGTCGCGTCACCGGTGTCACGTGTCTCCGAGAAGGAATCATCACCGATCCCGACAGCTTAACGATTAACTGTCAAGTGCATGATCGCAAATAATATATTTATCGTAGCATACCGCAGAGGGCAGTGAGTGTCTGATGATGGGAGAAAATTTCCTTCTGCATTCGTGCACTGCGGGAAGGCTCGGGGTGCAGTCCACACCGAGTCATCGCAGACTCACCGCGGAGCGGCATGCCTTTAGAAGGCTCTCGCTTCGCGCAGCCACCAGTTATCCAAGGTGTACCAAAAATGTGGAATGACATTATAGCCATTATGATGCCGTTTTTAAAAATTTGCCTTGGGCCTCCAAAAGGGAGGGGACAAAAAACATCTTGACGAGTCCTAGCCGTTTATCCCTTCCGTCTAGAAAAAGGGAGATCACGAAAAACATCTTACTGGTCGACCTGCGACAATTGCTATAGACTAATCTGGAGGAGACCGGCGGCTCCTCTACCGCTCTTGCTTTACCGCTTTCTCATAATACACGCTTGCGATAACTGATATCTCTGACTAGTTGTTTCGTGACTCACGGACTAATTCCGTCCAAATCCAGTGAATCAAATTTTTCAAGGGCCTATGACTCTTTTTCATCAAAAATACCAAAGTGGCGCCGTTATGTCTTGCGGAGTTACGACTTTTGAGAGCAAAGCTGATTTGGAGTAAGGGCTGAGTGTGAACTGCGTCGGCTGGCCGGGAAATTGTCCGACCGCCGGGGGCTAGTTTCAACCCTATTTTCCATAATTCGCTCGCCTTCGACAATTATGTCGCGGGCGGCACACATTTTGCGCGCGCGGACGCGCGCATTGCTCCTATCGGTGCACGGGGCTTTCTCGCCTCCAGTTTCAAATGCCGGGACGCAAAGTGCTCCGCGGCAGAGTATCCCGCGCTCGGCGGGTGCCGTAGTTGTTCGTATAAGCCATCTGTACAATTTTCTGAATGTGTGCCGCGTTGTCGACTCCTCTCGAACCAACTTTACCCATTGCTCGACGACGTGAAATACCTCAATGGTTACGAAATGTTTGGCGATCTCCTTTTCGCTAGAGGGACCTCTGAGCATTAACATGTAAGTAAACAATGGTCCCCTTAACCCCTCACAAGCGGCACATTGATTAATAAAATTTCATTTCTTCCAACAGCAAAATGACTGACACCACGAACAATATTGCCGCTCTAAAACAGGAGGAGTAGCAGGCCGAGGAGGAGGCGAAGCCCGGTAAGTGAATCAACAAGTTAATAGACTGCTGCCTCTCACTCTCTCTCTTTCTCACGCGTGTCTAACTTATCTTCCAGGGAGTGCTTTAGCAAAAGCACGCGCTGAAGTGGCCCTCCTCAAGGAGGAGGTGCAGGCTTTGCAACTGTGGCAGCAGTTGCGAAGTCTGCAAATAACAGAACAAGCACAATAACACCAACACCAACAACACCAGAAGCAGGAGAACGAAGACGAACAACACCCACAACAGCAACGAGAGGTGGCAGGTGCCGGCCCGATCAGAAATAGTAAGTGCAATAAACTGTGTTAAACATGATGTGCAAGGTATAATATAATTCTAATATAATAATATTCTTTTATGAATCTTGTAGGACAAAACTGGAGCCATGGAGGCAGTAACGAACATTGGCGCTGGCGAGGAGGGCGCGGACGTGGGCGATAAGGCGGCCGGTCTTCCAAACGAATATTCATTTCAAACTGTTATTAAATAAAAATTAAAAAAGGACTTGTATTATATATTATTTAGTGTGAGGCTGAGCGCGGGCAACACAGA